>MTSC01000055.1:3608-169302 GCA_002368545.1 Ramichloridium luteum | reverse complement strand
TACAGTGACCGGCGATTGCAGTGTCTCTCTGCGCACGTTATATATCTTCTCTACAACATTTATATCGTCTCTGTAGGCGAGCATATATTAATTCTCTGTTGCATATATATCTCCTCTGTAAGCATATATATTAATTCTACAACTCAGCGGCTTCGCCGGACTCAGCCACACTTTGCGCTAATGCTTGCATTGCTATAATAGAACAAGGATCGGTTCTGCGCCGTCTCTGCAGAGAGTCGATGCAAGAACTAACGAGAAGTCCAGGACAGTCTGGCGGAGCGGGCCGTAGTAGCTTCGGGTAGTACGGCGCCGTAAGGGGCCGGAGTTGTAGAATTAATATATATGTCGCTAGAGAAGATATATATGCGACAGAGAATTAATATATGCTTGTCGATTGAAACGATATATACTCTTGTAGAAATAATATATATGTCTACAGAGACGATATATATGTTGTAGAAAAGATATATGATGTGCGCAGAGAGACACTGCAATCGCCGGTCACTGTACATGTAGACGCGCTAAGGAAGGCCCCCCCAAGGGCCATCTCCGCACCCACTTCGGCCACATTGCATTGGCCGCGTGCTCACTCGCTGTAGGGCCAACGCCAGCGGCAACGCCATCTCCTTGGCTGGCCCGCTCCCTCTCTCCACCTTTTCATGCGCGCCTGGTGCACTTCAGCGCTCGCGATTCTCACACTCACTTGCACCAAACGCCGGGGCATTATGCCTTGTCCACGCCTCACGCTGGCTTGATCGATAGGTGCAGCTTGCTGCGTACCGTTAACAGAAGAGACAACCTTGATCTCGTCCTCCTCCGCGCCAAAGCACGGCGCGACTCGTCATCGGACTCCCGATATTCTTGCGCTCATTCACGACGTTCACTCACTCATGCATCTGGCGACCGCCACGCGGTTTGCACATACTTGAGAAGGCTGCTGGTCAGCACTCTCCCTCGGCGCATGCGCCGTTTGCGATCTTTGACGAATACAATAAAGAGACGATTATCGCGCGTGGACTTGACACTCGTGTTAGCTCCTGTAGCAGCGCCATCCTTCGACAAACATCCCAGTCCAGCATTCATCAACAATGGGCTGCTTTGGCGACCGGGAGAAAGGCCCACCAGAACACACAGCGAAATGGGCCTACCTCACTCTCAGTGATTTCAAGTGCACCTCAGCATGGACCGGTTTCGCTTACGTCTGGCTATGGTTCATGGCCTTCGTTGCCGTGGCTGTCTTCGGTGTCGACACTTTTACTGCTGTCAACCTGTTGCTCTTCAATAGATGGAGTTCGCAGATTGAGCCACCGGTCCCTTTTGCATACACCCGCTGGATCTTCGCAGGCTGCATCATCCTCTCCTATGTGCTATACATATATGAGTGGCAGCGTGCTATACGCGTCATTCGCCGTGGCGGCGTGGCTGAAAGCTACATGGACTCCCTCGCAGTCTCTCTACAAAGCATGAGAGGCAACGGCTGGAAACGCTTCCTGGTATTCACCGAGCTGACGAAAAGTCGCAAAGGCGCTGACTACTGTGCCCTTTTCGTGTATTTCTCGTTCCAGGGAGCTGTTCGTGTCATCCTTGCCGAAGGTCCTCGCCAAGCAATCAATGGAATGACACTTTATGCAGTCCTTAGGGCTGATCTTCTCACCCAGGGTGATCATCCCGCGATTGTGCAGTTCTTCCTTAACGTCCAGGCTCTGGCTGAACAGAACAACACTCACGCGGCGATCTACTTCTCGATGCTTTTCACATTGGTGATCTGGGTCATCAGCGCGTTGTCATTGATCATAGCCGGTTTGATCTACTTACTTTTTCTATGGCACTACATTCCCCAGCGCGATGGCCGACTCAGCGTGTATTGCCGCCGCAAGATCGACAAGCGATTGGAGAGAATCGTCGAACATAAGGTCAAGGCAGCACTGGAAGAAGAGGAGCGTCTCAAGCGTAAAGCCGAGAAGAAGGAGCTCAAGAGGCAAAAGACCGACCTTTCGGGGCAACCCCCAGCAGTGCCTAAACTTGCACGGCAGCCTACCTTACCGCAGCTCGACGCTGCATCAGACACATCAGATACAGATGCGGACGACAAATTCCACGAATCTCACCTGTCTCGCCAAAATACGAACGCAACGGTATCGATGTTGCCTATGTACACCAACCGGCCTCCAACAAGGAACGGACCTGCCCAAAGACCAATGAACAACTACGAGCCCATGTCCGATGATCGCCCTGGCATGCCTCGACGGATGGATACTCAATCGTCGGGCTGGTCAGGTGATCGACCGAGAATGGCACGCGCTGCCACGAACGCTTCTGCAAGCACCAATATAAGTTTCGGCGATCAAGCTCCCCTGCTTGCCAATGCAGGTTACGCGGGAGCTGAGAACAACTTGCCTACAATGCCTCGCGCAGCATTGAGTCGGCAAGGTACGGCCGCGTCGATGAACCAAGTGCGTCAAGATAACCGACCAGGGCCTGGCGACGATGAGTTCTCCGCACGCCGGCCATTAGCGCCAATGTCACATGCCGATACAATGAGTTCATCAAGGTCTTATGATCCTTACTCCTCATCCTCGAATGGGCCGAATGCACCTGGCGCCGGAGCTGACCAGCGACACGGGGATGGATCATTCCCGGCCCCTCACAGGTCATATATGATGTCAAATGAACGATCGTATTCACCTGCACCTCGGACGGATACTCCAGGCTCGTCAAGGCCGTACACAACAGGGCAAGCGACTGATCTACCGCATCCTCGGCCGCCACCAGCCAGCCAGCATATGCCCCAGCCGCAGTCCGCTATGGGATTGGATTTTGGGCTAGATCCACCGTCTACAGGATTTTCGAATGTGCAGCTTCCCGAACAGGGCAATCTTGCGTCACGGGTGGGAAACCCAACCCAGTTCGGTCCGCCTTCCAGACAAGCTACACCAGGTAATCAGCAAACCTACATGCGACCTTCAGCACGCGAGCCAACATACACCAGCTTCCGGCCTTCTACTGCAAGGCCCAATGCAAGAACCCCGCCAGACAGCTATGAGATGAGGGCACACCCTAGTCACCAGCAGCTCATTAAAACGCCCAGCGCTCCCAGCTATGTTCCCTTCAATCCCAATCTTCGAAGTGTCAATAGTACGCTGGCCCCCAACTCATCCGACGGCCAAGCCGCAATGAACGCAGAATCTGCAAGGGTGCCATCTCACGCTGTCACAGTGGTTGGTGGTCCTGGCACTAATGACAACTATTTCGGCCATGTGCGAGACACTTCTTTGCGTAGCGCCCATACGCCGACGCCTGTAGCCCATAATACCGACAGCTATGATGATATATTGGATGATTATGGGCCATCCGCATCCGCAGAGACAGGGCCAGGAGCAGTTCGGAGACATTGATCGCGCGTTGCCAACGATGCACAGCATACTGCTACTTTCTCAAGCTCGTCATTGAGCGTCACGTCCTATGATGATTTTGTATTTGGCCGCTACCTTCACGCGGTGTGCTTGTGTAGATACCCTTTTCATGATAAACGCACCGAACGATTTTTTTCAAATAATTGCATTGCTTCAGTAAGAACTACCTATTCCGTCGTGCCATGTATTGTGCCTAGGAAGCTGTCTAAGAAGGACGATGATTCAAGAAAGCGGATGTGACATTCCAATTCCATCACGTGCTTGCGCGTCAAACTATGTACACGTCTTCCGAGACGGCTTCACCTCGTCCTCACGTCACGATAAACCATGAATGCATCGCACATGAGGCGTCTACGATTCGGAATTCATATATTAAAATGCCGAGCCATGAGATAAATTCCCGGAAAGCTGCCGATCTGTATCAACAACGGTTTCCTCGAAGAAATCGAATCGTGCAACGCCAATCTAGACCGCAGACTTCAACCAAACGCCAGTCGACGCTGACTCAGATTGACTTTATCTCGACTCCGAAGCCTCGAAATGAGATCATACCCAACAGTAGTGATGAAGACACCTCTGATGATGATTGGAGTGATTCGCCTGCTCTCCCGCTCTCCAAGAAGCGGAAAACATTACCCGGGTGCGTTGACAGATCTGAATCACGACGGAAGGACCAGTCGACTTTGACCCAACGATGGGATCGAGCGACGACGAAGGATGAGTCAATAGACGACAGTGGTGATGAGATCACTCCTTTGGAATCCCAGGATAGGAATTCCGCGTCAGTGTCTGTGGGAGTTCCGATCGGTCGCTCCCACTCCACTAGCCCAGGATCTAATGACGGAAAGGCGTCGTCTGATTTGCGCAAAGTCGCGGGTAACGATACAGATGGGCAGATTGCTGGACAATGGCCAGAGACGAGCCCATGCACTCCAAAAAATGCGCAAAGGCGGGAGGTGCCATCATCAGCCACCCCGGCAGGTATGGTGTTGTCAGTGCATCATACTTCCCGTGAAAACAACAGGCAAATACGTTCTCCTACACCACGACCAGATCTCGTGTCACGCCGGCGACAGTCTAACCAGGAGCACAAAATTTCCAGTGAAGCCAACCTGGAGGCTTCCCCGATATCATCAGAGTCTGAGTGCATGCTTTGTGGCGAGAAGGCAGGTTCTGGAGTGGAGGAGCTTGAGACGGCACATCCTCTGGGAGACCTGGAGACCCTAATTGAGAGACGAAAACAGAGGAACGGAAGGAGCATGGGCGAAGGACGCCTGATCCATCAAAGCGTGATCGAGGACTCGCAACAAGTTCCCGAGTTTGATGTCACGGAACTTGAAGACGAGCAAGAGGGGTGCTCGTCACCAGAATGCCGCACGGTAGCACACATCGACAGTCGTGCCCTCACACAACTGCAGCAGACATATGATCCAATAGTAGCGGCTCTAGAACGTGATGCGGCTCGATATAAACCTCCAGAATCATCATATTGCGATCATCGTAGTCCAACGGGCGCAAATCTTCAGCCAGAGGGGATGTTCGGAAGACGACAAAGTGAAACATCGAGACGTGACTACTCGCGACTGCAGGCCAGCGAGGTCACTCAGGATATCACGGATTCGCAGGCCGTGATGGGACCGCTTCCTCGACCGCCAAGCACTGTGGAGCAGATCGAGACGATCCGGCGAACCAAGCGTACAGCAACGAATGCATGTAACAGCATTGATGCAAGCGAGGACAAATCCCCAATCCAGTGCCCGACAGCCACTTATACGGCCAGTGGGAACGTGCGGCCGTCTCAGGCCAGTACTGTTACTTCATCGCCGACAACGCAGCCCCCCCAGCCAGTCTCTGGCAAGGTGTCTTCGAGTAGGCACGAACAAGTGACTGCAGCGCATGGGCCTGACACATTGGCCTATTCGAGCTCTCCCATCCCCTTTCCTCCATGGACGAAGGAGGAACGCATTGCTCGCACGACTAAGGAGACGCAAAGTAGCGAGATAGTAGACTTCAGTCTACCACCGCCTCCTAGTCCGGGATGCGGGTCGAAGAATATTTGCTCATTGGATAGGTAGATAGTTGTCGTGTTCTACCATCTCCGGACTCACGCGGGTGATCCGCCAGTTGTTGAACATCACGCTGCATGTAGGTGCCCATAAGATGGCCTTAAATCACAAAACTTCCGCTGCTTCGCTTACGCTGAATTTGAACCCCGTCATATTTTGTGATAATTCAAAATGGGTCCAGGGAATGAGGCCTCCTTAGCAGTGATCAAGAACCAAACTGGACAGCTTGACTATTCACGACCTATCAATTTTGCGTGTGAGCGCCTGTTTGTATGATACAATGAAGCCTACGGGGCTTACATATTGCACGTCCGAGACGACTAATCTCCCGCATTGCCCTTCTTCCGCTTGCCTCGTTTCTTCCGACGCTTCTTGCCGTTGGTCCCATCCGCGCCATTAGATGTGGACTGTTCTTCTTTAGACTCGTCGGCCGACTCATCCTCGTTCCCGGCGTTGCGGACCTTGGCGGAAGCGTCGTCTGGCTCCTCAGAAGAAGATGATGTAGTTTCCAGAACATACTTTTGGATACCTCCGGATTCGACTAGGGTTTCCGTGATGCTTCCTGAACGAGCCTTTCTCCGAGGACGAACGGTCTCGTCGAGATTCCGGAACGAGCCACTCAAATCGCCGGTGCTACCGACTAGTCTCTCAGGTTGCTTGGTGAAGAGCTCGCCATCTCCGTTCGACGTGATCTCTGTATCAATAGCAGAAGTTGAGGTTGAATGAGTGAGTGGTGCGCGATCTGACGATATTGGAGTGACGGTGTTGTCCTTGGCCTGCCGAGAAGCTTCGGCAGCAGTCAATCTATGACTGGCTGGCGTGCTACTCATCGTGCCATAGCCGGAATGAAGATGAAGCGCAGCAGCACCATCTGAGGCCCGAGCATGGTCCACTCCGGCATCCCTCAATACCTCAGGCTCGCTTGCGCGAATATCGAGAGACCTGCTTCTCGCAGGTGAACCCACATCGTCGGCCGGGGTATCAGTTTCAGGAATAATGTCGATATTGCTGCCTGGCTTGATTTTGACAGCAGAGAACTTTGTTGTCTTCGGTCGGCTCGCCGCGTTACTCGGACCCAAATGCTTGAGGTGCTGCTTCATGTCAACCGTGTTCCCTCGGACTGCGACTGGTTTCAGGGTTGTATTTGTCGAGTCGGAAGCGGCGCTGCTCCTCCTCCGCATCAGAAAAGTAGTTTGCATGGGCTTCCGGGTGCCTTCTGCCTTGTTTGGCGCAAGTAAAGGCGCATCTTCTCCTATGTTTCTGCCGTCCCCCTCGTTGTCACTATGCGGGTCGTCGCCACCGTATCTGCCGAACTTCGATTTTGGTGCTGGCGCAATCCGTCGGATGGCCTTGTGAACATCGACAAAAACGTCCGATTCATCGATGATCTCCTCACCAATCAGCTCTTCAATCACGTCCTCAAGCGTCACGACTCCGAGAGCACCTCTATTAGTTCCAGGATATTCCGAAACCAAGACCATGTGGCTTTTGCCTTCTTGGAAATAATTGATGATGTCTAGGCAAGATGTGTCAGGCTTTGTTTCCGGTAAAGTGGCGAGGGAGAAGTCTCGGACGCGTAAGCAGTCCTCCGGATCATAGGGGATCAAGATCTTGACAAGCAGCATGCCAATAAAATTCTGTTCATCATCCGGGACGTGGATTGGGATCCGGGAATACCCTTGCGACAAGATGGTATCCATCATCTTCTCGTCGAGGATAGTATCGGCGCTCATGGTGAAGACGTCTTGCATCGGGGTCATAACCTCGACCACAGGCTTGTCCTTAAGATCCAGCACACTACTGATGATCGTGACTTCGTCCTGCATTAGCTGGTCCGCCGAGGGCAGAGTCTTGTGCAATTGTACCAGGGTCTTGAGGCCAGCCTTTTTGTAGAGAGTTCCGTGGTCCTCGCCCAGAAGATAATCCAGCAGCTTTGCTGTCGGCCAAGCGACGGGACACATGAGCCACATCAAACATTGGACAAACGGAGTCATGAAGGCACCGATTGACAAACCGTAGCGCACACAGATCGATTGAGGGACGATCTCGCCGAAAATGACTGCAAAGATATTAGTATCCGTCGAAAGCAAAGAGGGCGAACCTGAAGTACAGGGGCAACCTACCAATCAAGACTGTACTCGAGAAGACAGCCGGCCAGCCCCCGCCTAAGCTTCGGTCCAACACAATGGGTAAGGTCTCATTGGTAATGACATTGCTGAGAAGCAAGGTGACCAAAACCCAGTGTTTGCCGTTTTTCAGAAGTTTCTGGACCTTCGCTGCGTGCTTCTTCTCACTTCCCTCACCCGAGTGGGCAATGACGTGCAAGTAGGTCTCATCCTGGCCCATATAGGCAATGGTAAGACCGGCAAAGGCGCCTCCAAGGAGTACTAAGAATACCGCGACTGAAAGGTAGAGCCACAGGTCCGGATCGTCATAGTCCTCTGGCGGCTCGTGGGTGTGTCCATAGATAGCGGCGCGCTTGTCCGACCAGGTCACGACAGGAGCGGCGCTCGCGAGTTGCAATGGCAGCGCCCTGGCAAGAGCGAGTACCACTGTCCTCAGCTGGCCGAAGACCGGGCTGACCCCACCGTGACGTGCATTGAGCCGAAACTGCGGGCGCTGTGAGCCCGCGGACAGCGACATACGAATTCCTTCCTCTTTTCAATCCAGGGTGTTCACATGAAGGTTGCGATAGATGCGCGGCGGTCCGACGATTGTTGCGAATGGATACAGACGCGAAGCAGAGCGATGGCACGGTCAGGATCTTTGGTGTATGTGCAATCGTCAGTGGTGTGGCAGACAGACGATCTTCAAGGCAAAGCCGAGTTCGCCGACAGCTCCCGAGGGGAGAAATGCGAAGAATGTAAGACCCGCAGTGAAGTCGTGGGAGTCGAAGATCGAGCGGATTTGTCAAGAGAGAGCAGAAGCTACCTAACACAAGGCCGATGGGTTGCTTCTGCATCCGTGTACAGCCCAGGATGGCAAGGGCGTGGAGCAACGGATTGCCGTTTGCCGTTGATGCGGTGCCTTGGCCAGACCTAACCTTATGTATTGCCCGCACTTGTTAGTCGCGCTCGCCAAGCCGGTGCGGAAACATCGCTCACAGGATCGCGGCGATAGTTGCGCAGCTGGAATTTTGTTCTTGCTTGGAGACTTCGGCGAGCAGCTGATTTATGAAGATACGGCATCGAGCCACATACAGTTTTCGGGCGGGTCTGGTCAATGTGGGCAGCACAGTATCTCACAAGGATGTTCGCGGCATTCGGCTCCACTGACACCATTGTGCACCGGGGACGCCCGTGCGCGCATGAAGCTCAACGTCCCCGGCCACCTGCATGTTCTGTGCAGGAATGACGTTGCTGCAGCTCTGATCCCACCGCGCATGCACCCCAAGTGGACTGAAGTATTGTATGCAACCGCTTGGACAATCACAGGACATGGGGATCGCTATCCAATATGGCGAGAGCGGTGGTTTGCGTAGTTGCCAAGGCCCAGTGATAATTTCCTATACTTATCGCCACGCGATTTGTCTGTGTACTACAGACTGCACAAGTAGAGCATGGCAAGGGCAAGAGGATAGCAGGGCAATACGGTCCATTCGGTGGCTGTGACTATCTAAGAGTTGCCGAAGCTCCGCCGCAGATTGAAGGGCCCTGGCTGGGGTGCAGGTGGCCCCTCAAATCGGAGCTGACTGGCATGGGCAAGCGGGCACGGCGGGCTGTTGGATTCCGGTTGGCCAGGAAAGGCCGGTATTCCGTCACGCCCGCGAAACCCTGCAGGTGCCTTTAGAGCATGCCACGATACTTAGACACGCCAGGGCGCGGCTATTGGGCGTTTCCCATTACTTGCGCCTCAGTGTTCATGACCGCAAATTGGGGACTTTGTTAAAGTTGGGAACCATTGCTGGCGGAGAATGCACCGAATACTGTGCGATTCGCTAACGAAGCCAGGGTGCCAGCGTTGGACGCATACAGTTGCGTGCTGTATTGAGATGTTTGCGTGAGTGACCATCAATCCAGATATGAATGCTTTCGTGCAATATATGTGTTGCAATAGACGTCGGCTACGAGAGCCAGCATTCCTCTGCAGATCCCGATGTATGCGACCAGTCAAGTGCCATTGAGGGTGCAACGACATCTGGACGTGGCCCGCGAGAATCAGACCTTCACGGACATAGTATAGTTCAGGCGTTCAAAAAACGACCCAAGGAAGTCCCTGTCTGGCCACACGGCAACATATTACGACGAAGGGCTGCAAAGGTTGTAAATACTAAGGTATTATACACTCCTTTCGGTTGCAAAAATCAAATTCATACGCAGAGTACAATAATTCATTAGGTGCATCGCGGCACAGGGCTTTTAGCGTGTGGCGCGCCACGTGGATCTATATTGAGTGGCTAGTGGCTTTATAGATTCGATACTTTTTTTCTGAAGCTGGGTCGACAGGCAATGTTATCGTTTGTCGCATGACCCCAACGCATCACGATAATACCATGGCGGACATGAAAGGGCGGAATCGCGCGTCACAACTCAACAAACTTGTGCGCGTCCGTCCTACTGGTATGGTGTAAATTTCTGATTCGGCTAACCTCCATTACTTACATGTTCTTGCAGAGCTTGACCCTGAGGACAATAATGCTGAAAATGAGCAGGAGCTCGACAATTCTTCCAGTGACTCCGATGGCCACGATGGAAGAGAACATTATATCCCCGTCGCTAAGAGTAAATTGCGCCAGCATAAATCGGAAGCGCTTGGGCCTCAGTATCAAGGCTCAAAGGTTGAAAGACGTGCTCTGGAAAATGATGACGAGGATGGAGAGGACCCTTTCGCTTCATACATGGATGAGGATGATGGTTCTGGAGACTCTGATGAAGAAGAGCTATCGCGGAAACGTTCGTGGCAGTCGGTCACCCAGACTGCGGAATCGGAAAAGGAGGATGCTGCCACGGACACCTCAAGTACAGACCTCAGTTTAATGATGTCACTAGACGTGCCGGATGAAGCTGCCGGCATCGAAGCTCAACTTAAGAATCTTGTCAATGAGGATTCGCGCCGGGCCCTGGCATCATCATTGACTGAAGCGAAAAAAGAAGACATCGAGAAGGGCAGAAGCGTAAAGCGACAACGCACCAATTTCGACTCACTTTTGAGCTCTCGTATGAAGCTACAAAAAGCCCTCATCGCAACCAACACCATGGTCGATATGTCGCCCGACGGTGCGCTTAACGAGACACGAAGCGCGGCAGAGGTGATCAGATCGGCCGAGATCGCAGCATTCAATCTATGGGAGTCTATTACTAGCCTGCGCGAAACTCTCTCGCCAGGTGATAAAGGCAACGAGCAGCAGCACGCCAAGATCTCTCTTCAGACCTCCACTGAAGACTTGTACCTTCGCTTTAGAGCACAAGAGGAAGCGACCAGATCGAGTCGGAATTTGAATTTAGAAAAGTGGTCACGCAAGGCGCAAGGCCCAAAGGTTTTACCGGAAAGAAGCCGGCTGAATGCAGATAGGCAGGCAACAATCATTGACGTGTTGCAAGAGCAGCTGTCGAACATGGAAAGACTAGTGAAGAAAACCTATGCTCCTCGGTCATGTGCACCGGTCCAAGCGTCAAGACGCGACCTGGAAGACAAGAGGATCTATGATGATGCAGACTTCTATGGACTTTTGCTGAAGGAGCTTCTCGAGCGAAAGAGCCATGACTCGATCGTTGCATCAAGCATCGACATTGGGTTCCAAATGCGAAGGGATAACAAGACGAAGCGAAATGTCGATACGAAGGCGAGCAAGGGTCGCAAGATCCGGTACACCGTCCAAGAGAAGATACAGAATTTCATGGCACCCGAAGATCGCGGCAGCTGGGGCGATCGACAGACCGATGAGTTGTTTGGGAGTCTCTTTGGCCAGCGAATGGAACTCGGCGACGATCAAAGGAGTGACACGGAGGTGGAGGTTGACCCTGAAGAGGCCGGGTTGATTATGTTCAGAAGCTAACTGCATCACCCCGAGTTCGAACGGATGCATCTCGCTAGAACTAAGTTCCTGATGCGCGAGACAAAGTAGGCATTCTTATTGCTTCACTCTCCTCCAACTCTCCCGGTAGCCATATCTCGTGCCCATCACCGTCTCTGACCCACTGTCCGGCCAGGGCACCCGCAGCAGCAAGCACAGCCATCCCCCACCAGGCCGCCCCAACTACGCCTTTATCAAGACCATAGGCGTAGATTGAGCTGGCGAGAATCGGGCCAATTGTTCTAGTTCCAGAGCTCACGGATTGCCCGATCCCATGAATTGTCCCAAGGACACTGGGATGTGGCGAGCAATTATTCACAAGTATTGCAGTGGCTGGCAGGGCGAACGTTCGTGCAAGGACCTGAATGAAGAGGACCATCGTGATCGATATCCAAACTAATAGACCTGAAGCTTGTCCCGGAGGTGGCTGAGTTGATGGAATTATCGCCAGGTACGGGGTCAAGATATATGCAATCGGGAAGAGGAACAGCGCAGCCCGGTACGATAGAATGGTGCCGAGGCGGAAGTTTACGCTCGGATACAAGACTAATTGCATGATGATCCCGATGACCCCAAGAATGGCGAGCGCGGTTCCGATCGAGGGTGGGGGCAAGGCGAGCCCTCCGGTAAACTTGAATGGTAGTTGCGGACGGTATTCGGCAGGCATCTCCAGCGTCGCACCAGAACTGGGACCTTGGTCCGGTCGGACGGGGCTTCCTTCTGGGTTGTATCTCGGGGTCGATATGAATACAAACCAGAGGTTGTTGAAAGTGCCGACATGCATTGCAAGGAGTCCGTGTGCAAGTAAAGTCGATAGTACATTCGGTGTCCAAATTCGGCGGAAGGGCAGTCTAGCCCGTGGTTTTGAGCCTGGCCTGGCCTCGACGCGGCCAATTTCGTGTTGGATACTTGATTCCTCGCTGACCACTGTGTATTCATGATCCAATCCTCGTCCACGAATGCGGCGCCTCATCCACCGCGAGAAGTTCAGCCCGAAGTCTGGCCTGCCCTTGATGCTCTCTAAGGTCTCTTCCAAACCAAATGCTACACAAGCAGCTCCAAGAAGCAAGAAGCTCGCACTGACTAAATTCGGAAGAACATATGGCCAACGCGTGAAGAGCCACACGCCTTCCTCGCCGCCAAGCATACCGCCAGGTCCAAATATGGCTGGATATGTACCTACCGGGTCGGCGAGCAGACCTCCAAGAAGCGGCCCGATGATGACGCCTATGTTGAAGGTCATTGGCAGTAGCAGAAAAGCTCTCGACTGAAATTTCTTCTCCTTTACGATCTCGCTTATCATCGTCCGCATGACTCCGATGTTACCATTGAGCATGCCCCCAACGAAGCGCCAGAAGAATGCCGCGGCGAAACCGTCGCTGAACCCGAAGCCGATCGTTCCGATCGCAGTTCCAACCAATCCTGTCAAGATGACTCGTTTTCTTCCCATGGGTGAGTCTGCAATGCGGCCCCACATCATAGCTGTCATGAATTGGGCGCCCGTGAACGCAGCGGCTAGCAACCCAGCCTGGCGTGCGACCGTGCTATCACTTGGTGCCGATCCATGAGCGTCTTTGAACGACTTCAGCTGGTAATACATATAACTCTGTAAACTCGTATGAGTCAAAGGCTCAGATAATCTTGCGAGCGTCATGATCGCCAATTGACTTTTCTTTGGTAAAGAAGACCACGAGATTTCTTCCATTTGCACAGGTGGAATGACACTGCGGGCTTCGCTGGTCGAGTTCATGGCGGGATGTGCATCGTTCGGACCGTTGGTTTCGTTGACAAGCAAATGCAAGACCTCATGGTCAGTATTGAACGAATCATTGCTATTCCGAAGTTCCATGTATTGTGCCTTTGTAGAATCATCATGTATGGACATCTCGTCTCTCCCGCCACCGAGTTGAAGCGGCATCTAGCAAAGCCCCAGATTGCCTAGAATGAATGATTGAATCTGTACCTTCCCGCCACGGAGTTCTTGACCAACGATCGAGCAATTGATAGGTAGACCGAACACGGAGTCTGCCTTTGCGATTACTTGGGACGTCGTGGGCTCACACAAGACCACCAAGAAGAAGTTGTAATTTGGGACAAGTCGCAAGCTATGGTTGACGGAAGAAGAGTAGTTTTCACAGAGTCGTACCAACAGATTTCTCGAATCTTGATTGTCACGAGTGCCAAGGGTGGCTGGTGTGAGCGGGAGTAGCACAGAAAAGATAGATCATAAGTTGTCGAACGTTGAAGGTGAAGGATTGAATATGCTGCAGCTTTTAGCTCCTACACAGATCTCGAGCTCCAGCTTTCCCGCACCAATGGTGCACTGTGCCGAAATTCCGACGTCCTGCGTGACGTCCTTTCGTGTGACGGTCACCTCAATATTTCATTACGACGTTTCTCAAGCATTTACGAGCATCATGCGTGAAGAAGATTTCAACTTCGTTGTATTATGTGACGGGACGATGCTCAGCGCGACCATCAATCATGAAGTGCACTCCTGTTTGTAGTATTCTTGTGGTGGTCTCTTTGTGGAAGATATGGATCGATCTCGCGACGACCAGATCAATGTCCACCCAATCTGTCTTCCGCCTGGTTGATCGTGGCACCATATCCTCCTTAGGCTGGTGCTTGATACGTGTTAGACAGCCCAGTCCAACTAGAAGTCGTTGTCGTCATTGCCAGCGATGATGACGTTGTTTACTTTGAGTATCATGCGGCAGAGTTGGGTTGCAAGCAACAGCTGGGATCGCTTAGAGATCAACGGGTCGATCACGAAGTGTTGCTTCATGTCTGTTCGTACGAATCATAGTCAGCGCAGATCAGTAATACAGTGCCGTTCCCCACTTACCATTTGAGCCCGTTTGCATGCAATCTACTCCTAGTCGACCACGACCTTCGCCTTTGCTCTGGCGAGCCTTGATGTCTGATAGGGTCTCAATAGGACTGAGGCCACTATTCTCTGCCAACGCCATTGGTACGGCATCAAGTGCAGCAGCAAAAGCTCGCATGCTATACTGTTCAAGTCCGGCAGTCTGCAGCGCTTCCTTCTCTACAGCCAAAGAGCAGGCGATTTCTGCTGAGCCACCGCCGTAAACAATGCGGTTGTCACGGACAAGGTTGCGGACGACACAGAGAGCGTCGTGCAGTGACCGCTTGGCTTCGTCAATGATCATCTTGTTGCTGCCGCGAATGAAGCAAGTGACAGCCCTTGAGTTGGCGCATTCTTCGATGACAAGCATCTTCTCGCGGGTCGTGCCGAAGGACATTTCTCGTACCAGGCCGGCTTTGCCTAATTTTTGGGCACTCAAGTCTTCGAATCTTGGAACTATCCGGCCGTTGGTCGCGATAGCAATGAGCTCGATCTCCGGTCCACCGACCCATCGCACAGCAGGTAGCTCGTTTGTAAGAAGCAGATGGTTCGCCTCATCGTCGAAGCCCCACTGACAAATGACAACATTCGCGCCCGTGTCCTTGATTTGCTGGATCATTTCCGTGAACTTAGCCTGCTCATACTTCTGCAGCTCCTTAAATTCGGCCACGCTCGTGATGTCGAGTTTGTGTTTTGTTTTCGGCTTCGGGGGTTCGAAAGCGCAAGTTAGGATCGCCAATTTGGCGTCCTTCACTTCTGAGGGCATTTGCGGATGCGAAAAATCTTTGTCCACGATCACACCCTTGACCAGCAGCGTGTCTTCCAGCGAGCCTCCTACCTTGCCATCGACCTTGATAAGTTCAAAATCAACATCTCTCCGTTCCAGATCGGCCACAGAGAGGACGGCATCGACAGCGATCTGTGCGAATTGGTCATGCGCTTTCGAGACAATTTTGCTTCCAAGCGAGGTCTTGGCCACTTTCAACAGATTCTCAGTTGCCTCCTTGGTGAACGGCATCACGTCTGAGATGCGATCCAACTCCGCAACGGCAACCTCGCAGGCAGCATCGTAACCATCGGCTACACGTATGGGATGAATACCCTTGTCGATCAGCTCTGCAGCCTGTTCCAACAATGCTCCTGCAAGGACAACGACACCAGTTGTACCATCTCCGATTTCTGCATCTTGTGATTGAGATAGAGATACAAGTAGCTTCGCGATGTGATTGGTAATCTCCATTTGGCCAAGAATTGTGGCGCCATCGTTTGTGACGGTGATGTCGCCGTCAGGAGAAATCAAGATCTTATCTAAACCGCGGGGTCCGAGTGATGTCTTAACGATCGATGAAACGGCGCGGGCGGCATGGATATGTTGTTTGACGGCCTCAATTCCGTGTGTCCTCGTCTTTTTCCCCTGGTCACGAACGATAATGAAGGGTCTCCCTTGTTCATCAGTGGTGACTTGAGCTAGAACGTTCGTCAGTTTGGTGATGGAAGGTGGGTCGTAATAGCAGGATAGTGTATATACCATTGCTCAGATCAAGTTCTGCGACCGATTAGTTCGTGGCCCTCTGGAGTATTCAAGGATTCCACTCACGCATAGGTCCACCGGCCATTTTGGCGGCACTACCGTCCCTTTGAATTATTGCGATTCAACAGCTTTGTCGGAGGCTCCCATCTGCGAGCCTTTCGTAATGTCTTTCGAGGGACAAGAAGTAGCAAGAGCGAAAAGTCAAGTATATCGTCAATCTAGAAGTGCTTGATGTTGTATAAAGCTTATTTCTTTCCTTCACTGGAATTCAATATGCTCCTCTAACTTCTGTACACCAGGTATGTTTCTGCTAATAATGATGCTGCGAAAAATTCGCGCACAGACCATGTGCAAGACCCCTCAGGCACACGAGCTCGCCATACCTGCTTGAGTTCAAGCATGCGATCGCCAACACGTCCACACGTCTTTGCGACTGAATACGCGTCTCGCTGGAGCTCAATGCTGTCGGTGCTCATTTCATTTCGAATCAATCAATCAATCTTGACACATTTGCGCGCGCGGGTCAGTGGCGATTATCCAAGGGACCCGGCCATCATTACAGCTCACGGGCATCTTACGCGACAAATCTGAATCATGCCGCGTAAGTCGCAGTCTCGTCTGCACGATGCAATTATACTGATTATTAAGCTGCGATTTCTGACGATGAGATGGATGACGTCGATGATGTGGATATTCCTGACTCGATACCCGCACGCAAATCATCAAAGGGAAAAAAGATAGGAGAACCTGAGGACGAGGAGAACGACGACCAGGATGAAGATGGAGAAGAGGATGAAGAGGACGAATATCAAGTCGAAAAGATCTTGGGACATTCTCATGATGCGAAAGGCAAGGTCTTGTATCAAATCAAGTGGTTGGGATACGAAGACGAGAAGGACCTAACGTGGGAGCCCATCTCAAACCTGTAAGTTCACCCCGGTTCCGAGCACACCCAAATTCACCTGACAAGACAACAGGGAAGGCGCGAAAGCTATTCTGGACGCTTATCATGGTGAGATTGGAGGGGTGCCCTCACCGATTTTAAAGGGCGGGCGTAAGAAATCAGCGACCAAAACCAAACCACCAAAGCGCTCGAATGGCGAAGCCTTCGAGGACACACCTGTTCCCGCCACGAAGCGAGGGAGAAAGTCGGAGACGAATGGCAGTGAACCCGGTCTGCCTATCGGCTCATGGGAAGACGACGTCGAGCGCGTATCGTGCATTTTAGAGGACACTGAGTTGGTCACCACAAAAAAGCGGAAGACCGGCAAGCCATTGAAGGGATTGCTTGAATGGAACAACGGACGCAAAACAGAACACACAATGGATGTGCTTCGACAGAAATGTCCCCAGCGACTTCTCGATTATTACGAGCAACACCTGTAAGTGAGCACGATATGGCTGGTTGATCTTGCCCTCTGACCACGAACTGAAATCCAGGAAATTTTTAGATTGATACCACGTTCGTCGTAATGCTTTATCAGCGCCAGTGGTATTGCCGGACTAGACCACAGCGTGGCAATCCCTCTGATCTAGTAATCGAAGCGCCTTGCATTTGCCCGCCTCTCGGACGTTATGCCTCGACGGCGTTCACTTTCGTTCCAGGGATGAGCTCGAGCTTTCGTTTGGCTCCGCATGGGAGTGGGTCACACGCACACAGGGTTGATCGACCCGATTTGCGGGCCAACTTGGAGTGTATGTACATCCGACAAGAAGTAAGAGATTGAGAGATGGGAATGCCTCGAACTTGTGGACGATGTCGTGACGGTAATCATGTGACTCAGCCGATGTCCATAGGCGCGCCGCGTTTGTGTATATCGGTGCGCGCCAGGCGCCCCACGGCAGATTGCAAGCGGCAGTCAACGATGTGATTCACTTGGAAGCGATTGCGTTCACTCAGCCTCAAATCCAATGTACAGGCGGCGTCGCTGTGGATCGCACAGGCTTTGATCGAGCTCTCAGAACTAGTGGAATACATAGTGTCAGATCACTTGCGATTCAGTTTGCTATGTCGCTGTGCAAACTCTGAGAACAGCTCAGCCACAATGAACGTATTGACGAAACGGCATAACCACGATCATTCAGGGCTGTCCTTATATTCGAACCAAAGAGAGTGCGTGTTCACTTCCATACTTGAAGAAGTCGACATCCGCGATGGATCAGCAAAGGCGAGAATCTCACATAAGCGAAAGTATTAGGTAAGACTGCGTGAAGATTTGTGATCGGAGCGCGAAATTAATGCATCATCCTTGATCCGAGAGATAGAGACTTGTTCAAGCCAGTGTGTCTGTGTGGTGTCTCGTGTCCTCCGCACGCCTCGTATCCCATTCGTAGTAGTACCGTTTGACGGCCAACCAGGCAGGCGGTCCGGAATGGGCCCCATCGTGCCGTTATCGACTGCAACGACAGTCCATTCCAGCGGGACGGGTTGAAGGCAAAGTGACAGGGGTGGGTCATGACAGCTGCTTCCGCTCTTCCCCCCGCTAGCGCTGGCTGCTTTGCCGCAAGAGCCACATGGCACATCGTACCTACTTATTATGGTGCTTAAGTCTTATTGTAGCTTATGAGGCATTGCGTCCATCGTTTACGTGCCATATCCAGCTGTGGGCGAGGCGAGAGGCTTTCGGTAGCCCCCCACGACGAGAAGCTGCGTGCACTCCATGCTCTGTATTCCAACAGCATATGCGGGTAGAATACCGTGTTCATCGCGAACATACCGATGTCGCTTCGTTTCTGCACGCTGACCGCACTGCTGCCCCCACGCATCGCTCCCCGACTTTTCATCTCCAATTCTCTAAGCGCGGGATGGCCATTCCTCCTCAGTGACTTTTAACAAGCGTAGCCGCTACCACGCATGTTCAATCAGCGGCCTTGGATCAGACACATTTCCCGGTCTGGGGTGCGGAGACATCGAATAGCATGTTGATATCACGGTGAGAGGCGCCATCCAGACCAGTAGCTTCATAGGATCGCCAGCACGTCTGAGTTGAGCCTAATCAGTCGCGCCACAGATCGGCTCAGTCCCGGGAATCGCAACAATTGAGCGCCACCGATGTTTGATCAAGCACGCACTGGTGAAGAATGTTGCGTCTGTAGCGTGATGCCGTCAACGTCGCGCATATGCGAGTCACGGAGCATAATGAGCAAAGAGGTCAAGGCATGCATTTGCGCGATCCAAGCAAGCTTTACATTATAGCGAGCGTAGACTTGAAGGCTCTATGCATTGCGGATGGCAGCAGTGCCGGTTATTTTTCGTGGTAAGATCGATATTCAGCACCTTCTGGTGGGCGTGTTTCAGGAGTTCTGGTTGATTGGAAGGGACTTGACGGATCGATGGCAACTTCGTGGAGCTGCAGCAACAACGTTCAGGAAGCATCGGCGATTGAATTCTTGAGGCACCGTGGAACGTCGGATACGTCCTAGCATGTGAAAGAGATCGCGGTGGCACATTTGCGAACCAGAGATTGCGAACAAGTCTCGGCAGAGCATGGTTGGGGCGTTGTTCAACCATATCGTAATTGAACGGGAAGAAGCGACGCGGAGTATACCGACAACTATGTCGACCACGAGATAGCCTTCCAGGCGCCGAACATTATCTATCAGCACGTGGAGCAGCACGGCTACATTTGCTGTAAGCGTATGTCGAGATCACAACTATTGTTGACTAACCTAGCGCAGAGAAGGTTCTGCGGTAACAACAATCATTGGCAGCCATCGGGGAAAATGCAAGGCTATTCTATATAGCGTGCATCTCGAAACCGAGGTAGAGCAAAGAAATGAAGTTTTGTAGGTTCCTGGATCTGGAGATCTGGAGCAAACCTTCATCGCACATGGCTGCCGCTGGGAAGTGATGCTCCAGGTGCCATAACTATAAATGACAGCACTAGTTATGCTGGATGACCGAGAACTATTGCTGCTGCTTTGAGGCTCATAATCAAGGTTGAACACCGAATGGAGAGGGTTGCGAATTTTAGTAGACCATTGAGTGGTCTACGACAGACCAGGATGATCATTTTAATTTGAAGTCTCCTTCCTCCCCATCTCCACTTTCGTGACACTCAGAAGTGTCCAAGACAGGTCTCCATTTCGTCTCGCCAGAAATCGTACTTCAAGGAGACGGAGATTTTCGGGACAGAGAAGGCTTGCTTCCTAGGGAAATGATTGCCCATGGAGACCCTCGGGAGGTTCTTGGAGTTCCTTCCAAAGCCATGGGACATGCAATGGCGCTAAAGCCCGCGAACGCTTACTCTCAGATGCGTGGTGGGACCCACGATCACAGCCCTGCCAGAGGCAGCAAGCCACCAGGTGGATCCACTTCCGTTGCAGGTGAGAAAGGCGTGCAGAGCAATTGTTAATCAGTAAGTATAGCTCTACCGCAGCCATTCCAGGAGCGAATTAGGCTGGCGAGCATGCGCAGCATGCCTACATAGAAAGATCGAACTTATTCTCACGATTTATGGCGCAAGTTGTTCAAGTTACCTGCAGCACTGTCTGTCTGACCACCAGAGGTCAGCTGATGTACTTAGGCAGACTGTGGATAGCAATCCGAGGAGGAATTACTTGAACCCCACTTGTCACACATTGAAGACACGATGGCAGCTCGTGATGTGCCAGCAATTAGTCTATGTGAAGACTTCGATCGGTCACGAGAAGCATACGCGCCTCGGCCAGATTTTCGTGCAGCGTCAAGGTAGTGCACACGTGCCGGCCATAAATGCAGGGCTGCGATTTGCACAGTCAGGGCAGGTGACCTTGCCACGCAGAGACCGTGTCGAAGCGTGCCGTACGTGCGCAGCTGATTCGCGCGTGCCGATGGATGGACAGGCAAGGCTCCCACTTGTCGGTACCGAGGCACCACCTTGGCTCATCACCTGCTCGCGCGCGCTCTCCAGGGCCAGACATGCCTGAACACCCACGGGGCACTTGTGGCAACTCGCATGCAAGAGCCGAAAGTCACCACAAGTCACTGTCGATCCAACCGCCCGCCCCGGTGTCGGATTCGTGATGTGCATGCTGTAGTTACTCCAATTCATGACCAACGGCCGGGGAACATAGGGAAAGGGGCGCGGACCACGAGCCGCCCAACAGGTCAAACCAGCGCGTTCTGGGTTTGTGACAGATATTGAAGACTAGATCGCTTGGTGCGACTGTCGTTGGGGTTACTCGGGAGAATTGTGAGCAGTCACTGATATGATATGGCGGTCAATGCATTTATCAGAGGGGGTGCGACTCCTCCGTATTTGAATGTGCATGTGTATTGTCGGCCTATCGCACATGCTGCTGTAGCCTGTGATCTGTTCGGTTACTCATCCATGCAGGAATCGCCATGCGCTGTAATGAATTTGTGACCTGGACCATGTTCTGCTCAGGGTGTCATGGGCGTAACGATGGTGCTGTCACATCCAGGATTCCCTGCTGCTGCTTCTCAGAATGGGATGGGCAGCCGTGACCCATCTGGCTAAGGAATACAAGCACGGCGGATGGGATCCGATGAGCTAAGAGCGCTAGCTTGCAGGATGGATCCTTGCATTCGGGATGTTGTCCTAAGCCCCCCAAGCAAGGGAGCGAGGGGGGTTGCCACCCGGCGCACTAGCGTGATTGGGGAAGAATGGAACTGGAAACACCGAGAGCAGCCGTAAGGCGTGCATGGGTGGCACCCCCATCTGCCCGCAGGGATTGTCCTCCCGCGCTTGGTGTGCAGCAAAGAGCGACAGTGCGGCGCGGGAATGGAAATGCCAAACGGTGCATGTGCAGCAGGCAGCTGGCGGCTGGCAGCTGTGGTCCTGTCCAGTAACTTGCAGTACGTAAATTACAGCAATAAGGCACAGCTTTCCTGGCAGGCCTGGGGCGTGGGCGCGCGTGGGTGTGGGCGCCGGTCTGTGCAGATGATTTGGTAGCCGGACCGTTCCCAAATGTCGGGCGTGAAGCGTTAGGTTAGTGGACACGCACGACGGTTGGTTACGCCGACCGGGTCGGCAAAGCCCAGCAAAGGAAGCGCACTGGGCCACTGTGGAGGTGTCACGGGTCTGCCTTCGTTCTGGGGGAGGCGGAGCTGATGACTTGTCGTGCTTGTAAGGTGTCAGTCCAGACGCGGACGTGGGACAGTCCACGGCTTCTCTGGTACCCATTCACTACCGGCGCGACTCTATCGCGCAAGCATATCGTGCATGTCGCCGTTGCCCGTCAATTTTTCTTTCTTTCTTCCTGTCGTCTCTACTACACGCGACTCTGGAACATCGTCAACCTGCAGGACGAACGACCGACTGATTGCACGCCGCCTGCGCAACTGACCGCTTGCCCGTCACCGCTCGACCGTCGCTGACCACACACACCCCGCTCTTCGCGGGTGGACGTCACGAAGATTGCTTGCTTCTGGCAGAACCGCGTTCGCAACCCACAGGTCAGCAATCACTACGACGCCAAGAGGTCGACAGTAATAGCATCGGCTGCACTCGACTTCGCAACGATCTCTTCCAACCTCTGAGCCTGTCTCAGCCCGTCAGCCCGTCAGCCAACCCCGCCTGCAGCACGAGTTCATTGTGCGCCGCCTCATCTCGAGCTCACCCAAAAGCACCGTTGCACGACCGACGGAGTTCTCATCCTGAGGGCTGTCTTCCACATTCCTTGCACCGGCCGCACGGCTCTACGCGTGAATCGGCATTTCAGCAACGCGCAGGGATCTGACGCCTTCCGAACCTCTTTGACGCATCCGGCTTCTCGCGCGCGAAGTTGCACATGTACTCCGTACTGTACCTGTGTACTCCACACGTCCTTGCGCACCTGACTTCATAGCCCACCCGTCGCATTGCATCAACACCCGACCTGGCGTACCTACCCTCAACCTGCAATCACTAATAACGTGCCTTCGCTGCGGCTCTCACTCTTGCGATCTTGGTGTCGCTTCACCTTTCCGTCATGCCTTTCCTCTCTGAGCACTCGCTCCTGCGAGTGGATTTTCCGGCTTTTCATGCGATTGACACCACATCAGTTGAGGACCTCTTCGAGATGGTAAGCTGCACTGCGCTTCCCTACGTTCTTTCCGCACATGACATCGTTCTCACTATTGGATGCAGTGGTCTGTCTTCTCCAAGACGTCGCATGCCATGCAGAATGGCAAGCGCTACGAGAACATGAGTTGGCGTTTGATGAACCGTGAAACCTTTTGCTGTTCGCATGAGCAGAAGCAACGAACTGCTACCTCGAGCATCGGGTTCGCTGCTGCACGTGCGATGACCGTGGACAGCAAGGTTTCCATGCCAGCGCTTTCTTCTAGTGCCGATACCAATACCGATGTCGACGACATACCTCAACCGAAAAGCGCTCTGCAAGAACGCCCACCTTACAGACGTCTCGATTCCACGGACAGCAGTCGTAGCCGCACACGCGAAAAGCATATGGCACCAGTGAACCTCGAAAAGATTGTTACCACGATACAGGAGACCAGCCTTGAGCCGATTGAGCTGCCCATCGTGACACCCATCACTCGAGTTAACGAAACAGCCTCAACATCCTCCATGCACGTACCCGCGAAGAAAGTGTCGTATCAAGAGATCCCATGCCAAACGCACGCTGGTCCAAGCGCAGATTACCCTGCGTCACAAACCAATCCACTTGAGTCGTCAACGTCCACAGTCGCGACGAAGAGCTCACTGACGGACTCCCGCAATCTGCCGCACGTCGTCGGCTCCCAAGGCAGCTCTAACACCGAGATGAGCACTCACAGCATCATCCGGGGTTTCGTTCCCGGAGGTGCACCCTCTTCCTACCGCTCACAAACCAACCTTCATGCGCAACCGACTCCCATTTTGAAATCTACAAACAACCATCCTACCCAAGCCAAGAAGAAGGGACCGATGTTCACGATTGGCACCTCATCTGGAGAGGATGAAAGCTCACTTGAGAGTCACATGTACAAAAACTCCATCCCCGAATGCCTGCGACGAGCACCGCCTCACTCGGGGGGCAAAAAACAGACTTCATTCAAAGATGATGTCGCCGTAGGGCGTGCTGCTGAACACAGCCCTGTTTTCGACTCCGACGACGACGACGAAGAAGTTTCAGAGAGCGCAATCGAGGATGACGATGACTCTTCGGATTGGGAGGATTCTGACGACCAGAGTGGCCCATCCTCGATCAACGACAAGGAGCTTTTTCAACGTGTGGACTCGCGCCCTAACCTGGCGTCTCGACGATCTTTGCTGACATCTGCGCTCCATGAGCCAGACCGTGCAAGGGCGCTCGCGGAAGCTGCGACGCGATCCACGCCGGCCTTTCGCCGATCGAGAACATCCACACCGAATGGACCTTCACTTGCAACGACCCCCAATCCAGGTATGCCGGTCGCCTGGTCAGGTCACAGTGCGACAGCTGCACGCCCGATTGCTATGACTAGTTCAACAACGCAGTTGCAGCTGGCCCTGTCGCCACGAACCACTAGGCGTAACATGCTATCTACCGAGTTGACGGAATCACTTCGCAAAAACCTATTGTGGGAGCGTCAACATCGGAGCACTGGCAACCTTGCCGCTCTCAAGCGCCGACATACTTCGAATGACGTGAAAAACTTAAGACAGCACCCCGAACCAGGACCTGTTCTATCTCATCGGGATACATCTCAGTTCAACAACGATTTCTTCAATGCCGGATTGGGAGAATACCACACCAAAGGTTGGTAGAGCAATCATATGCGCAGATGCTCGTTTCCAGCCAACTGGGACCTAATTTTTGCCTTTTCCTTTGTTATGCGTTTCAGCGATCAGGCGGAGTATGGGCAAGTCATTTCGGACGTTTCAGCATCAAAGCACGAGATTATGAGTGTAGTCCCCACGGATGGAAAAGAGCGGATGGCGTTGCGCATGGGTCGGACGGGATTTGAAAGTGATTTTTACATGATACCAGCATTGGCAAGCGTTTCGCAGCGAAATGTATATATTTTTTGACGGCCGTGAACGCATGTTTGCTTCATGATTTTGAAAGTGGCATTCTGTACCATACTAGCATTGTACCAATATCAATATCAATCTGATCACCAGTGTGTCGATTGGGATATCGTCTATTTCATTAGCTCGACATCCCGGGTAGTGTAGAACAAGCCAGTCGAGTAGTGTTGAGGTTGGACTCAGCAAAGCCACATTTAAGTTATTAGACGCGTACGATGGGGAAGCCTGTGGCTCGCTGTTGATGGTGCTTTGTACGTAGTTACTAGTTTCCCCACACTGGGGTTCTCACTGCGGGCGGACACGTTGGCTTGCGCACGAGTGATGAATCTTATGACCAGCTCGAGCAGACCGCCTTTTCTCGATGATGAGTCAATACGTTGGAAGGTTGGGGGGCCGAATACTTCGCCAACAACACGAATCAGCGTACGTGATAACGCTGTGGGTAGGCTAGTGGGTGGAAGGGCTGGCGTTGCGGGCTGTAGAACCCGCGCGCCACGACAACAGCGCGAAAGGGCTCCTTGGCTCCCCTCGCTTTGAGTCCGCAGCAGATGACCTCTGACGTGCGTGCAGGATCATCCTAGTGAGCATTCATGTAGGATGGACGACTTCGGGGCTGTCACTGGGCAGTGTGTTCCCCTCACGTTCGCGCGCAGTCCCGTGGGATGCGATGAGATGACCCGGCCGAGACGAGTGTGCGCATGATGATGAGTCGTCCGCTGCCCATGCTCAAGGGCAAACATGGCGAATTGGTACGGCGAGTCCCTTCCGACGAGCCCAAGAGGAAGGATCTTGCATCGAACGGCAAGAGAACTCCGGTAGGCGGGTGGCAGGATGGGAGACACAAATCACAGGATTTAACGTCGCGCGCCTACCTCGAACTCGAAATCTATCTGATTGACCTACTTGTAGCTGAGTGCAAAGAGAGATCGAGAGCTTCGACGCGGGGTTCAACGTGAATTCGACGAGTCTTCCATTGCTAGACCACAAAACGTGGAATGATCATTTCTTGCATTGCCAGCGATGTGCTGTAGGGAAAATGGTGGAGGTGGTGGGTCCCGGCAGGTCCGCGGACCAAGTTTCATGCTTCACTCTCAACACTGAAGCTTTTGTGTACCAGTACTTCGTTACTTCGCCCTCTGGGTGTACGGTCCTGTACACATGCTGATGCGCTGTCCACGCCCACGCAAGCGCGTGCGCTACTTGATGCGATTGTGACCCTCGAGCCGACCAAAAACAGTATTGGGCCCATTACACGAATGGTAGTGCGCGTCGAATTGGACGAGGTTCCAGCTGTCGGGCCGTACATCTGTTCCACCTCCACGAACGTGGCCAGATAGAGGGTCTTTCGATGGGAAATCGACGATACTGTCTCCGCAGGTCTCGAGGGGACCGGCCAGACCGGGGTGAGACCGCGCCCGTGGCCGGAGAGGCCCCGTGACCAGGCCCTTCAAATTTCACATGACATTGCTAATATGCGGTTGATGGCCACGCTGCCTGCCACGCCTGCCTGCCACGTCGACAATAATCCGCGGACATGTGACGCGCCTTCAGGGCGACCGTTTCCCCCTTCCCCAGAATTCGGTGTTTGTCATTGTAAATGTCACACACCTGGTGATGAGTTCACTAAGCCTCGCGGAGACCTGCATCAATCACGAAATTTTGCCTCGCGGCTCTTTGTCGCCCACAGTTCTTTCTGTCGTGCCAAATGACCACGGGAGCTAGAATATTGTTCAGCGAATGACCGCTAGCGAGAACGCAATTGGAATGGGCCTTGGGTACAACCTGTAGCCCGCGACTCTGCATGTCGTCATTCGCCTAACAAGCCGCTCGAAACAATCTCATGCAATCCATCCTTCTCGGTCATGCACTTTGCGACATTTGCCATGAGCCGAAACCCTCTTTTACCCGCCAACAACCAGGGTCATATGACGGTCGAATTTTTTTTCCCCTATTCAGCTTCCGTCTTTCCGCTTAAACCAGCCAAAGTGCTGGCACCATTGCGCCTCGTGCCACTTGCAATGAGCCGAGGATGCACCAGGCACAACATGAAGAGTTGGGGCTGATATACTTCGTTACTTGTCTAGCATGAGTGCTTGCTTATCCATCGTGCCAATACCGTCTTCGGCTTCGGAACGCCAGTGGCACTCTTGCTCGGTCGGTCGCAATCGCTGCTGACGTTGACACTCGCGAGATGCGTCCTGATCGAGATAGCGGACTATGTCTCAACGCAGTCAATAGAAGCGCAACTTGCACCCCGCAGGGAGACTCGAATGCAGGGCGACCACGATCTTACAAGGTATTCATGAAGGTATTCATGCATAGGGTTCAGCCTTACCGTGCGACAAGTTAAGTGTTGGACGCCCTGTACACGATGACCTCCTGGTGCTTCACCACATTACGCGTGCTCCTCAGCCTGCTGAGACATTGAGCAACGTTAAACGAGCAGAATTCGGCACAGTGATTCGTCCGAAACAGTGCCATTATCAACCCTCTTAACCAGACTTGCATGGGATCTATTCTTTGGAAGATGCGTTGTTCATTTTCTGTCTGATTACACATACAGGCAACAACCACGACAGGCCTTTGCCATGATTCTTCTCCTCGTGGTTTTCCGTTGACCGTACTAGATCAGAAGACTCGTGATGTGTCGAATCAGCCGAACATCGCGGGTGCGGCGTTTCAGGTTCACTTGGCACGTACACACCCGGTTGTTTTGCCTTGGTCATCGCATTGTGCTGACTTCTCCAATGTCCTGAATCCGAAATCGTTTTCGTCGAAGAGGGACATCTTCGTGAGTTCCTATGCAATGGCATTCACAACAATGTGTGGCAAGAAGCCTGGCCGCCTTCAAGGTTCAATGAGAGGCGTGCCTATCGTAAGACATTTGCTTCGTGGTGTCGCGACAATGGGACGATCATGTGTGAAGTAACCGACCCGTCCAGAGATAGGGCATGTTGAGCAGTCGGTCAGTAGATGTGACACGACGGGGATGAACCATAAGAAGAAAATAAGGGGCTTAGAATAAAATTATGAGAACAGCTTCCATAACATGAACCAGATGTCCGCGTTTCGCCATTGAATGCAAGGTGTATTGTAGTCACGGAATACTTGTCTCGAGAAAATACCAATCGGACAAAACACAGCCAAAATCACCAGCGCCGCCCAAATACATCATGTTCTTTGAAGAGATTCTCCTTGCCGGGCTTCCTGCCGCCAGTCGGCCTCACCGACGATATCGGGGCAAGATCTTTAACCTTGTCGAGGTGAGATGCCCCCGACCCTTCGAGTAATCTCGAATCAGAGCCGAACTTCTCCCATATTTCTCGGTCTTTCTCGTCATGCTCGCCATGAAGCGCATCCTGCTTGAATAAGCCAAGAATATCCTCCATGGATAACTTGCCCGCCGCCTCTCCGCCTTCGATTGCATGCTTCGCCAGTTCGCGTTTCCGCTCCTGCAATTCAATGATACGCTCCTCAACAGAATCGCGGATAGTCAGACGGAATACTTTGACATCGACGGTTTGGTTGAGACGATGGACGCGGTCAATCGCTTGTTCTTCCACAAATGGGTTCCAGAACGGCTCGACAATGACAACCCGTGAAGCTGCTGTGAGGTTGAGGCCCAAACTTCCACATTTCAGTGAGCAGAGCAGGACACGAGTTTTGCGGTTGTGTCGAAGCGAGTCCAGAGCCCGCTCGCGCTCATCGGGTCGCATGCCTCCATCGTATCGAACATATTCGATTCCTGCTTGTGAAAGGTGAGGTTCAATCAGGTTGAGCATCGACGTGAATTGGGAGAATACGATGGTCTTGTGCTTGGGCGTCTCCTTGTGCAGAATGCGGAGAAGTTGTCTGATCTTCGTTGATGGCTCCGCTGCTGCTATTGCACTTGTATCCATGCGATCGAGAACGTTGTAATCCGACCGCCTTGCCTTTCTCTGGGAACGTACTTTAGCGACATCTATCAGACTCGATAGCTCTTCGCTGCTGTCTGAAGCTTGCGATTCATCAGAGGCATTGTTTCTATGTGAGTTGCGTTTCTCTCGTTTTGGCTTTGCATGAATATCCGACATGTCAGACTCTCTGCTGTGGCTCTTAGATTCATTGTCGCCAATTTGGTCATGATCGTCTTCCAGGTCATGACCATCCTCAGTTCCGCTTGGCCCATAACCTTCCTCATTATCTTCGCTGTCACCGTCGTCTTCGCTGTGGTCAACGCTTCGCACGGAGTCAATCGATCCCAAAGTTTCACCGCCTCCCTCGGCGTCTTCGTCCTCCGATCCGCCAGCTGTGCCCAAGTCAATGTGGCGCTCAGGGCCCGTGCCGATCCATTCACCTTCATCGTCTTCCTCATCGTCGCTGTCGATGATGACACGCTTGTTTCGCGGTTTCAGCCGCTGCGCTTTGGCATCTCCGATGTCTCCTTTCTGCGCTGCCTTTGCCCTTCTTTTGTCTGGTTCGTGTCGAGATTCAAGTCGAGACTTCGGACCTTTTCGCTCCGGTACCCTGCCTTCAGCTCGGCGCAGATCTGAAGATTCAGCTTCGCATTCGTCACACCTCGACGCACCGCTCTTGGCTAACGTTGAGTCTAATTTGACTTGGCAGATATCGCAGGTCGTGCTGTGCATTTTGATTCCACCCATGAGAGCCGTGAGATCGTCCATGGCATCGATCGCTGATAACGCTGGCCCAGTCCTTGAGATGTTGAAGTCACCCATAGTCATCGCATCTCGATCTTTATGCATGGCCATATCTATCAGATGAGGATGGTTGCATGCTTGACGAAGTCGCAATAGCAGCACCAGTGCTCCCATGTAGTTGTTGGTCTTGCTCCCTGCCATCATGTCCTTGAGTTTCTCGTCCGCGAGTTCTGAGAGTCTGTCATAAAACCGCTGCTCGACTTCGTCAAATGAGCACTCCACGACACAGACTTCCCGCTTGACTATCTGCATAGATCCCTGACCTGGGTCACTCCCTTGGGCTGCCTTGCCTCCAAACCGCAATGCACCTTCCTTCTTGAGGATGTCCTTGGTACGTCTTTTCATAGTTGCTTGAAGGAACGCTTGAAGTCTGCGCATGGCAAGCCCTCCTCGGCCATTTTTCATCGGCGTAATAATCTGATCCTTCCAAGCAGACAGTGCGCAGAATGGTTTGATGTTAAGGAACTTGATGAGGGCTTGGAGTTCGTCAAGATTGTTCTGCAAAGGAGTTCCCGTTAAGCACCAGCGGTGATATGAGCTGAGGGCGCAGCAAGCTTGGTGGGCTTTCGCAGATCGATTCTTGATGCTGTGCGCCTCATCGAGAATTATTCGATACCAACTGACACCCATGCAGCCGACCTTGATACCATCAGGTCTTGACATGTTTGAGCTCGCATGCTCCGATGTGAGCGACTGGTAGGTTGTGATCACAACGTCATATTTCTTCAGATCAGCGCTAGATTTTGTCCGATTGGCGCCGTGGTGGACCAGCACCTTCAATGCATAATCTTCGGTCACTTTCGACTTGATTTCGGATTCCCATTGCTTGATCAAGGCCAATGGAGCAACCACCAGGGTCCCCTTGCCGACATGCTTCTTCGGCAATTCCTGTTTCGGGTATTCCGGTCTGGCATCAATCGCCGGTCGTGGATTCGTAAGGATCAAAGTTATCGACTGTACGGTCTTGCCGAGTCCCATGTCATCGGCTAGGATCCCCCCCTTTGGCAAGAAGGCGCCCACTTTGCCATTGCCAATTTCCTTTTCGATCATCCAAGCTACGCCCTCGACTTGGTGGGGTAAGAGTCTGACGACGAGTCCTTCTATGATCCCATCTTCTTCCTCTTCCTCAGAGGTCTTCCCAAGCTCGTCCTCTCCGGTCATGCCATCTATGCGCTTCTTGACGCCCTCCCCTTCTGCTATCGTCGTGGTTTTGCCATTCGTATCTTGTGCTTTCACGCTCAACGCAGAAAGCTTGTCGGCGAGGCTTTCGACCTTCGCTTCCCCCATTTTTGTTGGTCTCGCTCTTCGCCGTAGTTGTGTCCGGCGCTCGTTGGAACCATCATCAAAAGCCCCCTCGAGAAGCTTGCGCATATTTTCATTGGCCCGAGAAGCATCCATATATGTGTCGATACTGACGGCTCCAAACCGATCGCCTTCTGATCTTATGGCAGCATCAGGATCAAATTCAGCTTCATCACTGCTCTCAACCTCCTTCGTCAGGTCAACCGTCTGAGTCGATCGTGGCTGGGAGAGTGAATTTGGGCCATTTGCGAGCATGGAAGAGAACTTCGGCTTGGATGGAGGCAAGATAGTTCTCGGCGGCTCGTTGGTGGGCGGAAGTATTCTCGTATAATCGAAATCATCATTATCATCATGCTGATCTCTCTTCTGAAATGATGCTTCTTGGCTTGCGTTCTGGGACGTGTGGAAAACAGACGATCGCTGAAGCGGTCTATAGAACCCAGAAGGACCCAATGGCTCACGTCTAGCGGTTTGAGAGAGCCCATCATTCACGTTTGATCTCCGATTAAATGTCTTGGGTTTCGGGATGAAGACAGAAGCTGGCGCTTTTCGCAAGGGGTTGCGCAACGGACTTGCTTTGCCGAATTCAACATCGAGCGACCCTAAGTCTTTTCGCAAGCTTGTACAGCCATCCTGACCTTTCTCCTGAGCCAGAGTGGTCGATTCGGACCCGGAATGACTGATAGATGGAGATATTCCATTCCCAGCTCGTGGTGCAATTTGGTCAGGCAAAGGCTGAACTGCTTGGCGCTCGCGCACCATTTCGGCTCGCTCAAAACGTTACTAGACTCGTCGAAATCGTCAATTTGGTTCGAGATATTCGAGTTGAATTTGTATTCTGATCAGGTCGTGCGACGACGCATCTATTAGGATGGTAAGGTATTGTTGGCATGCTTAGAGGTGCTGCCCCACATGTTTGTTTATCGATAATGGGCGCGGCTGCCTGGAGCAACGCAATGAAATTTCGCGCCCACCGCTGGTCGGATCATCAGCGCATAAAACACATTCTGATAAGCCATCTGACGCCCGCATGTGGGTCGCACATGTATGTACCGGTCGCGACGAATGTCGAGAAACATTATGATGGATAAACTGGACGCGCATGCGAAGCCGCCGCTGGACATTCAGAATGTATACAAGCAATATCAAAGGAAGGATAAGTGTTTCACTGCCAATGATGCGAACGTGGACCTTCCCTGCGACACTGAGATTCGCCATGTTCCGAATGTGAAGATGTCCGAACATTTCCGCATGCCGACGAAGCTACAAGAAGTGTTTGAAAGATTTGTTCATGACAGTGCAAGAAGTCCATTGTCGTTTGAGGACAACCATCAAATCTACGAAGTTCCTGACATAGAGGGTAAGATTCATTTCCTCAATGCCTGTCGGATAGACCATCAATATTGAGTGGAAATTGGGTAGGCCTGTATGTCTACCCGTCTCTACTACCTCCTACGGTCCAACTCGCTCTGCTCGATAAGCTTCTCCACCGAGACCTTGCGGACCCACAGCATCAAACCAATGTACATTTGCACTATCATATGCCGCATCCTTCGAATCATGGTCAGAAGATTACAGAGTCATACTTTGGCCCTTCAGCAGAATCTTTCTCTTTCAGACCACTCGATCCGGCTGTACACAGACCCATGACGACGGAACAGTTTCTTAAAAAGAAGCTTCGTTGGGTTACTTTGGGCGGGCAGTACGATTGGACGCTTAAGAGATACCCACCAAGCGCCCCGCCACGGTTCCCACCGGATTTGAAAAGATTGGTGGAAGATATCTTTCCTATGAAAGCCGAGGCTGCGATCGTCAATCTGTACTCACCGGGACATACCTTGAGTCTCCATCGGGATGTAAGCGAAGAGTGCGACCAACCCCTAGTCAGTATTTCGCTAGGCTGTGACGCAATCTTCGTTATTGGCATTGACGACCACGACGCCAAGGGGCAATCACAAACAGCAGTGTTACGACTGCGTTCTGGCGATGCTCTGCTTATGAGTCGGGAGAGTCGGTATGCTTGGCACGGCGTGCCAAAAGTTGTAGAGGGCACATGCCCAACGTGGATGCAAAATTGGCCGGCCACTACGGATGATAAAGTTGAGGGTCACTATCAGCGATGGCAGGGTTGGATGAGTAGGAAAAGAATTAATCTGAACGTAAGACAGATGTTTAATTAGTTGTCTGAAGATATTTCATGCAAACCTGAAGTCCGAAACATTGCATAAACCGGTGAAACTGCGTGCTCGCCAGTATGTGCAAGCTGAAAATGCTTGAAGCCATATCTCTTATAATATCAATGGTTGTTAAATCCCTCAAACTATTGTGTACCGTTTGCAAATGTGGTGTCCTCGCGTGATACCGATGAGCTGCGAATAGATCGCTACGCTCCTCCATCAGCCTGGGTCGGAGGGGGGGTTTGTTTCGGAAGACCTGTCAGCGGCATTGCTATTGGGCAACTTCGTCAGAGCAGACGATCTCACGTTTACATGTGCTCGAATCTGGTGCGTTTCTTTCTGAGCCACATAATTGGAAGCTCCGAATTAGTAGCGTCTCGTTGATTGCGCGGGCGTTGGTGCATGCCCTGGAAAACCATGCCCGCCAGAAAGATAACCACTGCCATCAATATGGGCGGTATTTTGCTGAGAAGAGAATGATGATCGGTGGAAAAGCTTGAAAGAAAATTGAATGGACTCATCACCAAAGTGAAGACTGTACTGAGGGCTGTGGACTTGTGTGTTAGTGTCATCTGTATTGATTCGCTTCCGCATACCTCTTACCTAGTCCGGCTAGTAGAGACACCATCATGGCCATAACCCACGGGATCCCAAACCAAAGACTGCAGAACAACGTTGTGATCGAGCACAGACCGAAGTAGAGAACGAATCTAAAGAGAACGCTACCACAAATGAAGTCCAGTGCGACAGTTAATGCAACCTTCCACTGTCGGGCATATTCGCTCGCAGCTTCCAACGACTCGAGTGTCTGGTCGGCTTTCAGAGATATATCTCCAAGGCGTCGCATGATTTCGGCATGTAAAGACTCTTGGTCACTAGCAAGTGCAGCCGAAGCGGACCGCATCTCCGCAATGTGCTCGAATTGCATTCTCAGTTGGTCATTATTCGTATTCAGCACAGCTACCATCGCGCCTGATAAGTCATTGGCAAGTTGCAGATCGCTTGTAACTCCGTAGATGTGCTGAGTGAAGTTCCGTAGAGCCATCTCCATCTCGAAAGCGAACCAATCTCTGCTTGTCTCGATTGCGGTGTGGAATTGGTTCACTTCATTCTTTCGGTCGGCTTCGATTTCTGAACCAGTGTCAACTGCGTTTTGCAGGACTTGACCTATTCTGCCTGAAAAGTCCATCAAATTGTTTTCTGCTTGATCCACAGTGCCAAGTATCGATTCGATCTTGTCTGCAACATCCGACATATCTTGTCGCAATCGTGTCTCGAGCCCCGTCCAAGTCTGCTGGATTGCAGCCCGTACTTCGTCGTTCTCGCTGTGAAGCTTGATGTAGAACTCGCGCATGCTGCTTCGGAGCTCGTGGAAGATTGATCGAGCATTTAAGAACTCCTGCCTAGAACCCTCCAGGGAAGCGGTGACGCTTGATACCGTGCTGAAGAGGAGATTGAATAAATGGAGCTGCTCATCCCTGTCGATTTCACTCCGCATGGCATGGCAGATAATTGCGGCTCGGGTCTTCGCATGGTTGAATGAGTCCCACGAACTCGGTGTCTGGTGAAGATCGTGCAGGCATTCGGCGAAGTTGTTCCCAAGGCCAGAGTCATTCACATCGCTGTCTACGAAAGGCTGGCATACTCGCGGGAGAAAGACCTGGGCGTCACTGAGCTCGCAGGATGTCATTCGTAGCGCAAACAGGTTCCGGAATCTTTCGAGTGACTGATCCGGACCGTATCGGTTCTCTGGTTGGAGGCTATCAAATGCGAGGCAAGAGTTGACGAGCTTCTTGGATGCGAAACGCTTGCATGGCGGAAGACTTTCGATACGTCGTACATGATCCTGGACTTCGATCATCGTTTGAGTCAGATTGACGTTAGGCTCGATCGGCTGACTGATACTGCGCTGTAGTACAGCTGGGAAAAGGTAACCGGCTGTTCTCTTTTAGCTTTTCGGCAGGACAATGGGCAACAAAGGTCTAGTTATAAGTCTGCTACTCAGCTTACCATATGCCCACCCATTGTGACAGAGGCAGGATGCGTATATGAGATGGAGCAAAGCAGATGTTGAAAACATTATGCTTGGAGTTTTGTATTGGCTCGGATGGAGGAGAGTGTCAATTGTCCTGAAGTTGTTGAAGCATCAAGATCTGATAGAGAGCGGAAATCAGGTGAAATGTGTAGAGGGAAGAAGTTGTTACACTACACCGAATTTCTTGCGGCGGCGTGCTACAGTTGTAGTCGCGATCTACAATTCATGCCGAGCACGAGGACGTGATGGATCAAGTGCCAACGATGGCTGATGTGTTGGCGTGTCGACAGTGATGCATGTGAACATGTGGATTCTCTCCGACGCGAAGATGGGGATGTGGCCCGAGCTTAGCGCGTCCTTTTGCAGTGCACAGGGCTTGGTCTTCACCACGCCAAAACTCCTGACGAATGACCACACCTTGGTCCTACATAAATATTTTCATCGAGATTATACCCAGGTTTCAGCATGAAGCCAGCTCGAGACTGTGTGCGCACATCCAGTGTGCTGCGCACAATCTTTCATCCTCCGAAAAGCAGAGACCTCATCCTGCCTATTTTCCTCATTCCATCCGTCACAGCAAGCAGGTCTTCAGCGGCTCGGTTTTCAACGACAGTTCGATGCCGGTCCAAGATCGGTGCTACCCCTTTGACCATTCCGCCAGATGTCTCCTTCCGTTTCCTACCACCTCCTTCACCAAGGAATAGCCAACGGATCAGCAGGACTGAGCCAAAGTCAACCGTCGAGGTTGAGGGGCCTCTCGGCAAGATGAGCCTGGAGATACCGTCGTTCATCAACATTGCTGAAAATGATCTGAATCGAACGCGCACGTTGTCAGTTCTCGACCCAAACGACAAAAAGCAAAGAGCGACGTGGGGTAAGTGAAATGGAAGGGCTGTGCGGAAAATGTGCGATTGACAGGATTCTAGGAATGGTACGAGCATATCTTCAAAATCACATTCTGGGTGTCAGCGAGGGCCATGCTGCTATCCTTAGACTGGTTGGAGTGGGTTACCGAGCGACGATTGAAAAAAGCGCTGTGACAAAAACGCCGGAATACGATGGGCAACAATTTGTGTCTCTCAAGGTTGGATACTCACATCCCATTGAGTTAGGTATCCCAAGAGGAGTCAAGGCTAGTACACCGCAGCCTACTCGCATATTGCTGGAGGGACCAGAAAAAGAAGTCGTGAAGCAATTCGCCGCAGACATACGAGCATGGCGCATACCAGAGCCCTACAAGGGTAAGGGCATTTTTGTGAATGATGAGACAATCAAGCTGAAAGCGAAGAAGATCAAGTAGAGACTTTCGCTATTTGTATTATGACCACAGCCAGCGAGACTGGTCTATCATACATCTATAATCAGATTTCAACCAAGTGCTCATGGTGCGGGCACAAAACTGACAACAAAATTGACAAGATACATCTCCAGCATATTCAAGCATCCATGGCTTGCACACTTCCGAAATATGAAGGACCAACGCCGCCCAATGCAACCCAGCCTGTTCTTCATGAAAATCCATGGCCACCACCCAACACCAGTGATGGCATCTCAATTCCTCGCGCCTGAGCATCCTCGAGCCTTTTCTGTACACGGCGCTCATGTAATGGCAGTTTCCTCCCTTCGATCCGTCCCCCGCGGACCCTGGTGTTAAATCGCCCGACTGGAGTCGTCACCTTAAACCGATGCTCCAAGGCCTTGATTTTCTCAGCATCTCGCTTCGTGGGAATCTGTGGTGGCAGCTGCACGCCGTATTGTCGAGCTTGTGACAGTCGATCTCGGACCCGTCGCTCGTACTCCGGCTCCCAGTCGAGAAAGCCTTCCTCTCCGTGCAATTTGACAATTCGCCTGTATTCGGCCATGCCCGCATCCATCTCTTCCCTGGCAGAAATGCCATCCGCAGTGAAATCTGCGCTTCGTGCATCAGATCTTGACCAGAATTCGTCCACGACCGTTCGACGAAGCTCGCAGCGATAATCGATGGCTCTCTGCATGTCCAGCTCTCGCTGCCACCACCGATCAACCTTGCTTTGGTCGACTCGATTTCGTATTCTGCGATACGCGACCGGGCGACAGTCTTCGATAAATTGTCCGAGAGGTGTGAGTTCCTTACCGCCGAACCCTTTTCTTACGAGTGCTGGGGTGTCGTCCGGATTATCGTAACACCACAGTGCAACAGCAACATTTCTGCCGCAGTCGAAACACTGCCTGTGGGCTTTGTCATCGCACATGTAGCATCCGTCCTTGGCGCATGCATGCAGGCAATGATTGTTAACTGATCGTAGCAAGGTCGCAGCACGGCAGATAGGCGGCCAGAAAACGACCGAGCGGTGCGGCGAGACTGCCTCCTCGTATTTCGTAATCAGGTCATCGACAAGGTCGGCGCGGTAAGATGGTCGGCGGTAGGAGGCGTTATCGTAAGAATTGACACTCTCGGCGTGAATGAACTTGCAGGTAGCACGTAGGGCGCTGTTAGGGCCTTTCCGCAAGAGCAGATCGATCGGTTGAGTTTCGGCAAAGACATGATCGTATATTTCAACTCGCAATTCCGCCGGTAGATCTAGGAAACGCGATCGACTTGGTGCACTGGCCATGAGTCGCGAAGTCGAAGTGACTGCAGGGAACAAGATAGATAAGGATGCAGATACCCAGCAAATCAGAAGAAAGTATGAGAAACCACACAAGCACCAATACACCAGGATAGGATTCGCTAGCGAATGATACTGTGCGAGAGTGTGCGCAAAAGAGAACGAGTGAAGGGGGTAGTTCGACGTAACAATCCGTTTCGGCTGTCTCGACATGTATATACGACCAGGCGCGCCACGGCGCAACCCACCGTGCCACCGCATTCTGACAATGGGGATCCACCAGATCTTCCCTTTGCTCGGACTAGCACGAACTAGCCGTGGACTCGGAGAGCTTCCCTGAAGCCCTGGGGCTCGGAAGCACGCGATAGTGTATCTTCTAGGACCGAGAGCGTGCGAGGGGGAGAGGCGCGACGTGGCGCGAGCAGAAAATAGAGGGTCATTGTGCATACAATGAAGCATCGGTCGAGTCCACGCAAACCTTACCTAGCCCACCTTGTAGGGCCGGCGACAAATAGCATTGATGAGTTCGCATGCCGCGCCGGTTAGTAGTGGGCGATAGTCAGCTGGTCTGGTGCAGTCCACGCCCAGCGCGGGATTCCAGTTGCTGCAAATTTGCGGTGAGCTCAGATTCTACCCGCGCTAGAAATTTTTTGGAAGGCGTAGCGGCAGATCTGGCATGGGTGTACATCTGAACTGCAGGTGCGCGTGGGCAGGTCCCACCGCATGGAGCCAAACTTTCGGAACAGTCAACCGGTATGCAACCAAACCCCTCATGCAACAAAATTGCGAGGATACGAACATGTCAATTTCAGTTGACAGCCAAACGCCCGTGGCCTTCGAAGGCCGAGTCTATGCGCGTTGTTGTTGTGGAGGTGACCAGGAACAGCCGATGGCGGAGAGCCTAGAGTGCCCACCACCCACCACTTCGTGGAAGCCGCAAGCTGCCGCACCATAACCGGCCGCCTGGCCTTCAGGCGGTGTGATCTACGCTGCTGCAGGCGGGGTGGCAAGCGTGGCGAGTGTGGCGACCGGTATTTCCGGACACAGCATATTGGTTGCGATTGATGCCGGAACATACGGAGACGTGATCAGCACTACCCATTCACCTCGACACACCTAATTGCCATCATGATCTTTACATCCAATGACACGACATTCGTTAAAGAGATACAGGCGGAATCCCGGCATCCGGTACGGAGACGTGGTGATATGATGGTGTAGGAGGTGTACCCGGCGAATTGACGCGAATCCAATACGCAGCGTCCAATGTTACTCGCATCATTGCAGCATAGAGTCTATAGAGCTAATATCATTTTGTAGCTCACCGTTCATTTCTTGATCTCGTTAACGCAACGACAGGTCCGCTCGATTAGCACGATATCCTAATCGAGATAGACACAACGGTCATGACTTCAAAAGGTGTTTTCCCCTGCACCAAGATCGAGCCATCTTGAACCCTCCCATGGCTGTGGCTGCCGCAGATGCAAGAGGGAGGGCCGGAGCGTGAAGCGGACCTATTCTTGAACAGCAAATGTGTCAGGCTCTGCAACAGTCTCGAACTGGGATCTCTCGGAGCAAGGGAGACCATTCTATGGGGCCTTTTTAGTGCATGCCATGATTCTTTCAGATGGAATCGACCTTAAGAAGTTCGCTCATCATGCCTTAGTCTTTCCTTTTCCAGTATGCGGTGGCGTTCGTACATCAAGATAAGCCGTTGGCTTCTCATGCTCCACCAATTCGTCGCCCTGCTCGCTTTCATCATCCTCACTGGATTCATCCCAACCAAAGAGGTTCATGGCAGTGTCGGGATTGTTGTGATCGGACGCGTCACTTTCATAAGATCTGGAGCTCTCACATCGCTCGTCCGCGCTTTCAATTCCGCCGTCCTTAGAGCTCTCGCTCCCAGTCCGCGGAAGGTCCGCTCTGTTGTCCATCATGGCTTTAATCACTGCTTCACGCGTCTTCTCCTCTGCAGACTCTTTGCTTTCAACGTAATCGGCGTCCAGGCGACCTTGATTGGCACCAACACGACCACTTCTTACATCTTCTTCTCTCCTTTCAGCAGCGTCGACGATAGCTTCCCATCTTTTCTTCCGGTCCTCTTTCTCTCGCTGTTCCATCTCGGGCTTGACTGCTAAGTATTCTGCCAGTCGCTTTGCGTCGTCGATTGTACGTAGTCGCCTACCATCAAGGTTTCTGTTTGATCCGTTCACATTCTCCTGTCTATCGCGCTTCTTGCGACTACTCATGCGACCCCCAGCAGCACGTAGCTGAGATCCAAATCCACCTTTGCCACCGCATAATCGTCCACTCAGGCGCAAAGATAGCAGTCGATCGTGGGGTGAGCCCAACAGGCTGGCGACGCTTGCTCCATCGTTTGAGAGGATTTGTTTGTTAGAGACAGTTGTGAGGACCAGTCCGTCGAGATCCCTGGGCAAACGATCGTATACACGGGCGTACAGCTTGCTCAGAGATTCTGAAGCAGCGACGTGCAGGTTTAGAGTACGTGGCAGTCCTAGGCCGGCGAAAGTCGCCAGCAGTACGTTGATGATCGGATCATCCGTCCGATTTGCATTAGAAATGGCCGACATGTCGATATATCTCAAGGGCATGAGCGCACAGTCTAGAAAGCAGGTTGCGCGTCTGTTGATTCGACTAAGTGAGAGACGACGGGATGCACACATGTGCTGAGGCGCAAGCTAGCGAGATTTTTAGTGCCTAAGGCCTTCAAACCAACCTTCTTAGGCACTTCGGAATATCGTTTCTCCGTAGATCCTGCCCCACGAACATTGTCCAGAACAACGCGACTTTCAGATAACTGTAACAATCGATTCATCGACAATTCCCACTGTTCCAACACCGCAAAGATGTAAGCACTCTATAATCACTAGCAGACGCCAGAAAGAATGCTCACAATTTCTCTGCCAGGTTGATTCCGAAAGCTGATCGCAAAAAGATCCACGAGTACCTCTTCCGCGAGGGTGTGCTCGTCGCCAAGAAGGACTACAACCAGCCCAAGCACGGAGAGATCGACACGAAGAACCTCTATGTATGTTGTATAGGTCAAACTTGGAAGACAGAGGAAAGATTTTGGACTGAACAAATGATCAGGTCGTTAAGGCTTGCCAGTCACTTACCTCTCGCGGATACTTGAAGACTCAGTTCTCGTGGCAATGGTACTACTACACTCTCACCCCTGAGGGTCTTGACTACCTCCGCGAATGGCTTCATCTTCCTGCTGAGATTGTACCTCAGACCCACGTCAAGCAACAGCGTTCTCACGCCCCTCCTCGTGGCATGCTCGGAGGCGACGAGCGCGGCGAGCGCCGTGGTGGTGGACGCGGTGGTCCTCGCGGCGATCGTGAGGGTGGCTACCGTCGTCGCGATGCCGGCGAAGGCAAGGAGGGCGGAGCCGCTCCCGGAGGATTCAATCCAGAGTTCCGTGGCGATGGCGAGCGCCCCCGTGGCGGATTTGGCCGTGGGCGTGGAGCCGCACCCCCGTCTTAGGTAGACGAAGGGTGGTCGGCTGAGGCTACCGGTGGTCAGGGCGGACATGACAAAACCTGGAGGGATCCAGTCACGGCCGAAAACGAAAAGATTGTTAGCACTGGTGGCATATGGTAATCACCAATTCGACTTTGTTTTAGGGACCCCGTTTGTCCGCCCAGGAGAACACCGTAGCTTCGGCACGTGGTTCAATTGACAGCGATGGCGAACAGGGCGAGCGCAGGCAGTGTACTCGGCTCCTTGCTCGGATAAGCTAGATAAACCAAGTCTGTCTGAAATGGATTCATTTATTTGTGGACTGCTTTATTTGTCCAGGCCACCATGCTAGATTGGAGTCCCGTCAAAACATGGTGCACGGCATTGCTCGCAATCGACCAACGTTGATGTCCGTAAAATGACAGTAATGATTGGCACGACAGGCCGTACTGAGGCTTGTGAATTGCCAAACCCTGTTGCTCGTGCGACGCACGGATCCCACAAGCATTTGGTCTCCGGGCGTGCCAAGAGCAAGCTAGCTCAGCAGCTATCCTCCCATCATGCTCGAACACGACTTGGAAGCTCTCTATCTCCTCGATGGCGCCCATCAGACACCTCCTTAGGCGCTCTGGAGCTTTCTCGAGGCTACCACATGCGCACACTTGCATTTTATTCCCACCGCATTTGGCAACAAGAGTTGGGCACCTCTACATAACAACATGCAGTATGGCGGCAGGATATACACCTTCGACGCACAACATCGCAGCAAAGACACATGCGGTGCAGCAGGAAAATACAGGCATTCGGGTCAATGTGGACAGGCTCATGAGTGACATTCATTCAACATGTGAATGGGGAAAGGGGCAAATATGGGGCCCGTAAGTACCACTGCTCTCTTGCCCCTGATGCACTGCTATGACGAAAATCAATTCAATATGCACCTTTCTCTTCTGTACTCTCTAGAGTTGTGATGAACGAACAGCCATCTGAGCTATTAGGATCTATCCTCATCGTTAGAATCTTGCTACCTTAACTGAAGCTAACACGCCACTGTGTCAGGAGGATCACCGACGTCGGAATGTCTCGATTATCTCTGAGTGACAGCGACAAACGTGTACGCGATTGGTTTGCTGACACCACGGCGGCACTGGGTTGCAAAGTAACAACAGACGCCATGGGTAATCAATTTGCCGTCAGACCAGGAAAGGAGAAAGGCCACCCAACCTTTGCTGGTTCCCATCTTGATACGCAGCCCTCCGTATGCTTCACGTAGGTGGGTCAGAGATGATTATGACTGACAACCTGCTTAGGGCGGTCGCTATGACGGCATTCTTGGTGTTTGTGCCGCCGTTGAGATGTTGAAAACCTTGAATGATTATGCTGTAGAAACCGCCTATCCAATCGGGGTCGTCAACTGGACCAACGAAGAGGGTGCGAGATTTCCGGTCTCTATGCTCTCCTCCGGTGTCTGGGCTGAGTCGATCCCGCTCGAAAAGGCTCACAACATCAAATCCGTGATACCACTAAATGACACCGCCACCGTTGTTTCCGAACTGCGTCGAATTGGTTATCTTGGCTCCGTGCCTGCTAGCTACAGGAGCACGCCCATGGCCGCTCATTTCGAGCTACATATCGAGCAGGGACCGGCTCTGGAAGCAGAACATCGAAGGATCGGTATTGTGGAAGGCGTGCAAGCATACAAATGGTTCACGATTACCGTTCAGGGCCGCGATAGCCATACGGGCGCCACAAGCTTCAAACATCGAGCTGATGCGTTGCTTACAGCGGCCAAAATGATACTCGCGAGTCACAAGATAGCTGGCAGACATAATGCTCTCGCCAGCACTGGCATCCTCACACTGGCTCCAGGCTCGACGAACACGGTGCCTGGACTAGTACAGTTCAGTCTGGACATACGTTCTCCTCGCGACCATGTCATCGAACTTGTAGAAGGAGAATGTAAGGCCGCGTTCTCAGCCATCGCCGCAGGGCTAGATTCGGAGGGTGTCAATGAGGGCTGTGTGAGCAGTGACCGTCAATGCTCGGTTGACTGGCAGTCCGATTTTCATTCGCCAGCCACTTCTTTCCATCACGACTGCATCTCATGTGTTGAAGAAGCTGGCCGAGAGGTCTGCGGCGATGGAGACCGCGATTCCAGGCTCGGTTCGTGGGGCAAATTCTTGACAAGCGGTGCTGGCCATGACTCGGTCTATACGAGCAAGCGCTGTCCAACTTCAATGATATTTGTGCCTTGTAGGGAAGGCATCAGTCACAATCCTGCCGAATACTCGAGTCCGGAAGCCTGCGCAGATGGCGCAAATGTTCTGTTGGGGGCAATATTGCGATATGATCGCCTGCGTGTGCAGCGCGCGTCTGGAAAATAAATTTGAAGTACTCTGCCCTTCCATTATTTGGATATAGTACCTGGCCAGCGTGCCAGCGAAGCAATGCATAATCTTGGCTACGCTATTTACTTTTTCACGCAGAAGCAGAACTTTTCCGGGTTTTCCAACGATCGTCGAATGTCTGCTTTGCCCTGAAGCCCATTATTCTGATGTCTTCGCAAACGCTTGCCTCCCAGGACGCGGCTAGTTCATATGCACGAGAGTACAAGTCGTGCGTGTGCGGTGGCTCGGCTCCCTGCATCAGGGCTAGAGCAAGATCGACACGGAGAATATCAGCCATTGGCACGAGGCCTCCGTGCGATTGGGGCTGTGGTAGCGCGAATGCTACAGGAAGCTTGTGAATGCTCTTGATGCCTTTTGCTGCCCGCGAAAGCTCAAGGAGGCGGGTGGCATATGGTCTTCCGTCCATGACGATGGCATTGATCAACTCCGAGAGCTCTGCAGCGAAGGCTTCGTGCCGGACGTCGTTGGGGTTCCCCACTCGGTCAGGATACGAGAGCAACCACAGCTCCATAGCAAATGTATCGGGCAGGAACTTGGGGCTTCGTCCACGTGCTCCAGCATTCGTTTGCCATTGCATTGTGCGAAGTTCTTTCACACGTTGAATCGCGAAAGTGATGACTGGTCGCGCGTAATCCTTCCACAGTTTTAATTGATCAGCGTTCCCCCATTGTATCCTCGTGAGCGAAACCAGGTAGGGCCCGAGGATGTCGTACGGTTGAGAACATTGCACAATCAGACTCTCGCTGGTAGCAAGAATAACTGATTGGATATGCTCATGCGAGAGCCCACCATTCGGTAGCTCGGTCTTCCAGGTGCCAATGAGCAGCTTCACGATGGACGTGTCTGCCAGAACTTCGGCTTGGCTTATTCTCTCACTCCACCAGGCGCTCCAGAATTTGCCCGAATCGGAAGTACAGAGTTCTTGCGAGCCGCAGACTAGTTCAGTAATGGCCCTCAGGTCCGCGTACGCTTTTGCTCTCCCATAGACCGAAGCCCCATACAGTCCCAGAAAGTCTTTTGTGATGAGCTGCGGATGGTTCTGGATGATCTCGCGAGCGAAATCGAGAGGCACGACTGTATCTATAAATTCTTCAGTCAGTGTAAATGCGTTTTGGGCTACAAACACGCGCATCCATCGCCGAATGTTGATACTCGACTGCGTGAATATCGGCAGTAGAACTTGCTCTAGCACTGCGAGTTTACTGGAAGTGGTCAGATTCGGCTTGCTGATGAGCCGTAACAGCACACCTGTCAGTGGTGAAAACCGCCCGGACGATGGCTGCGGCGCAACTCTTTCTGCTTCTGCTCGTGTCCACTCGGTCTCAGTGATAACGCGACGCTCGTTGATACTTGCAGCAATGTCGATAACATGCTCTCTGCAACCGTTAATTATCCGAGTCATGACTGTCGGTGCTGTATTTTCGTAGATACCCGCTAATCCTTGAAGAGCGGCGACTTGCACATCAATGTGCCGGGACTCTTTTAACATCAAGAACAGGATCTCTACCGAGGACTTGTGGTCGAATGACTCCGATTGCCACACTAAGATCGCAAACTGCTTGAGCGTTGTGACCTTGACTGGTTTGGACGCCGCAAATCTCTCTGCAATGGCCTGGCTAAGTTTCGCAAGAGCGAGCTGCGCTCGTACTGCGGGCAGTCTGTCGAACGTACTCTTCTTCAGCAATTGGCGGTGCCAAGAGCTATCATCTGGTCTCTCAAGAATGATTCGAAGCTGCAGCTGAAAAAATTTCCAGGGCATGTGAGTATCGCCGGTGACCCCAATGACGTGATATATGTCATGCAGCTTCAGCCCGAGTTTCGGATCCGCCAGTCTTTCAGCGAGTTTCTGTACAAGTAATAGAAGGCATGATGTCGGCACCTGAGGCAAAAGCGACTTGAGGACGCTGATAGCATCGCATTCCCTGAGATCCGCTCGTTCCCAGAAATCATTGTCGAGCAGGATGGCTGGAAATCGCGGCTCTTCTTCCGTAGGGAACGGTTTGTTGAGAATATTCTCCCCACCAGCCAATTTTTCCGCGATATATAGCAGAGCGGCAACAATGGTAGCTTCTTGCGATCTTTGCGGTTGTTTCATAGCCGGGAGGGTTAATCCAGGTATAGCCTGGTTCCAAAAGTCGTGAGAAAAATGATCCCTGTATGGTCTGTAGTATGAAAACCCGGCAGTAGCAAGTTGTGCACTATTGACGTGCTTATGCTGGATTTCGAGGAGACAATCAAGGTAAAGGGTCACGGGCGCCTCGTTGTCGCTGGCTTCTTGTGTGTGTACAGGATCGGGATTCCATTCCACTATTCCTGCGTCCTCTACTCTCGGTAGCTCTGGAAGTTCGAGATCTTGGATGGCGACCCTGGGTGTAAATCCAACCCTTTGAAACCTGGAGTACCACGAGGCTCTAGCCTTCCAGGTCTCTGCTCGACCTGTGAGATATGTGTCAATCACATGTGCCCAAGCCTTTTCAACGCTCGCGTCTCGTTCTTCTCCAATAGGATGTGAAGAGACATAGTACTTCAGCGCAGTCTCAAAATTGTCGACGAAGGGACCAATTGCAGCCTGGATCTCTGTATTCGATGACAGTGGTTGTAATACGTCTGGGCCAGAAAATACTATGGACCTTGCTCTCTCAAAGATGTAAGGTATGCCAGCGGTCCATGCAGGATGACCAAGGTGGTCCAACCGAACGAGATATTGAAGTGGCAGGCCGCGTGGGAGAGTCTTCGGAAATGTAGCCACAGCAGGATGTAGCTTCAGTCGATATTGCTCCCAGAGCAGGTTCCTTCTCAAGGCTAGATTGTTGAGGAAATCCAAGGTGGATTGCGAAGGCTGCTGGTCTGTGATGGTGCTGGGGTCATGATCGCCTAGTAGACCTCCCATGCTTTGCCATCGCAGGGCTTCATTTTCTTCTTGTAATCCGATTTGTTCCAACTCAAGTAGAGCGTCGAGTGTGACCTGCCAGACATTCTCTGACAACCATTGATCACTCAATCTTAATTTCGACTGAACCTTCCCGATCCTTGACAGCCGGAGCTGTACCGCGTCACCAAAAAGGCCGCGCACGCACCGCCAATGATACGAACTGAAGCTCGGCTCAACAACTGCTGCACAAGCAGTCTGAGTCAAGAGTCTTGCAATGTCGTTGCCTTTCACAACAGACTCCAGGATCGTGGCGGCTGTGCATTGATCAACCTGTTCAGGTATGCCACATATCATATCCTTGCTCTCTTGGCAGTCCACCGTCCCGTGGTCATAAAGAATCCTGGTGGTGATGGGGTCCTTCGCAAATCTACGAGCCCAAGTCAAGACTTCAGCGTAGATCGTGTAGTCTTGGCATGCTATGGCGCCTGCAACAGCTCGTTGCGCCCAGTACGCCCGCTCATCTTGTTCTCGACTTTTGATTGCTTCGTTCTTCGCGTCACGGATGAATTTTATCGCCTTCGCCTTCCTCGGGTCGAAGTCTTGTGAAAGCATGAGGTACAGAAGTGTGAGGTCGCCTCTTTGATCCTGCCTGAGGAGAGAGGATGGGGCGGATCTCCATTCCAATAAACCGCTATCAACCCGTCCAAGGAGTTCTGTTGCTCGCTCTCGTGGAAGCACGAAGAACAAGTTTAAGGGCCACTTAAGTTCTCCGCGGCTGAGGTCGTCCTTGCATTCGATGTCAATTTCAAAAGCTTTCACTCTAAGCAAGATCAAGCGCAGCAACTTGTACCGATCTGACCATTTCGCAAATTTCAAAATGGCCGGAATATCGAGCATGCTGGGGCGAGACACGAGAAGCTCTAGCAACAACTCCAGCCGTCTTTCAGTATCGACGTCCGTGTACCGTGCCCAGAGCTTCACCGCGTACGAGATTAGCCCATCGTGTTTGAGATTCAGCAAGCGACACTCATCTTCTTTGTCGACCAATGCTTTGGAGATCAAGTCCACGATCTCTACGGTTGTGGAAGGATCGCATCGCTTCCGCCACAATCGACGTAAGACCGATGTGCTCAATGCAACAATGGTTTCTCCTGATGCAATGGCCTTCGATGAGCGGTCCTCGCTAGTGCATGACTGCCATATCTTCTGCAGGGTGAATAGCATGTCTTTCGAAATACCTCTGAGCCGCCCTTGTTGCATTTCGCTATGCGCGTCTGCCTCTTGAATGAGAGGCCATAAATCAGACGGCTTCAACTGTCTGCCTTCTCCTTGGCTTGAAGTGTGCAGCGCCGACATGAAATTGTCTTCTGCTTGAATGCTTTCGAAAAATCGTGGTTTGGGCAGATCTGAATTCTCGATCCACGCCTTCCGCGTGGCAGGGGTGCATGCTGCGAGTATTGGGCAATATAGACGTACTATGTGCCGTGAATCTGGATTGTGTAATTTTGAATCTGGAAAATGCTCAGATGCAAGTGCTTTCAGCAATTCAGACATCCGGGCCTGTCTTGCTTCGCAAGCGCTGATGGCTGTGGATGATCTGCCAAAGGCAAGACAGATAGCTTTAACCTCGGCAACGGACATTGTTGCCATGAGATTCACGATGCCAATCGTTTCGCCCAATGCTGTCCAGATCTCAGTGATCCTTTTGGAGCGAATCCACCGGCCAACATGTTCAATTGCAAGTCCGCGTACATGGAGAGATTCAGACTGAAAGGCAAAAACGATACACAGTGGCTCTTGACACACTTTTAACCAGATAGAGAATATTCGGGGAGGCATTGACTCTCTGTGCACCGCCTCCATGAGGTGCTCTGAAACCTCTTGGAAGCTCACATGTCGCGTTTTCAAGGTTTGGATGAAATACTGTGCGACTTCTTCGTGACTGCCGTCACATAGAATGCCGATGTCGAGCATTGTTGCGGGCGTGTGGTCGTTTGTGTTTCCAGGCAGTGTGCACAATTAACGTGGCTCCAGTGTATTCTGAGTTGCACCGGAGCTGAAGATCAGCTCTGTGGTGTGTTCTGATTGCGGAGATAAGGGCTTTCGTTTATGCTCACGAAGCTGCGGGTGAACAACAGACGATGCAAATACTGGGGACATTCGCATCTAATGCATGATTTTTCATGTTCGGTTTCTTGAGTCACGATCAGCGTCGGAATGATTGGATTTAACATTCCTAGCTTGGCCACCGCTTCGCCAGCTCAAGACACCGCCCAACCCGCGACTTCCCGTCTTCAAACAAGGTACTATAAGGTAGGTAGACCCCACCAACGACCAGTCAGCTTTAGACAGAAGCCAACTTATATTAGTGGTAACCGGGTCGTATCAGCACATGCAAATGAACTGAGCGTAGAATGTTTTAACATCAGGTACTGAGCGATATATCGCGATGAGATTGCCAACTTGTTCACGCGGGATCAGGTGCCAATTCCGATCCAAGATGCTTTTCTCACTGGCTGAACATATGCTTGAATTTCTCAATCTTGGTTGAGATATACTTCTCAACCTCTGGCCCACGGACGCCTTCTTTACCGTGACTTGTCCAAGCCAACGGTATCATTGGTACACGTTCAACCACGCGTACTTCTTTGTTGGGCCCCTCCACTGCGCGCACTTTCTCGGGATTGTTTGTCAAGAGCCGAATTCCCCGTTCGCCGCCCAGACCCAGATCCACAAGAATAGCCGTCGCAATTCCATATGATCGTGCATCGCCCGGATGTCGAAGCAAGATGTTGGCCTCCATGGTATCATGGCCCAGATCTTGGAGATTGTACGCTTTGAGCTTACTGAGAAGTCCTATTCCCCGTCCTTCTTGGCGAAGATATACTATGACGCCGCCTGCAGATGGCATTCGCGATGGCACGGCATCATTGTCATGACTCGGCGTTGCTGGGACTGATGGCGGAAGAGACATGAGTCGCGCTGCTTCGTCTAATTGCTCGCCACAATCGCAGCGGGCTGACCAGACCGTTTCTCCCGTGTAACATTCTGAGTGAATGCGAACGAGGGGAGGTCCAAGATGGTTGGGATAGCTCGAACCAGTAGTCTCAGTCTCGGTAGGCACGGAATTTGATTGCAGCGGCGATGCGGCCTTGGGTTCGTTGAGATGTGTCAGATAGCCTGCCGATGGTCGAGGGGACGCCCCGGCATCTCGGCGCAGCTGATCTATCCGACTGTGGGTCCGACCGGGATAGAGGGTGCCAACGTATGCGCCCCGGATCATACGATCTCTTTCCGTCTCACCAGGGCGCGTTGCATCGAGACTTCTGCTGCGAATGTGCGGCCCAAAGACAATCGCTAGATGTTCCTTATTATCTGCGCTGTTGTGGTATAAGTGCAAGAACATCTCTTGCCCTGTGGTTGTCGGTATTCTTGCCCGCACCTCGCAGTGCACTTCAGGCAAGGTCTCCAACAGGGATGGTGCACCATTCTCAGATTGCCCTTCATGTGTGGTCACTGAGGAATCTCGTGTATTGCTACCGTTTGTCTGGTCGTTGGGTAAAGGACTGCGCGGGGGTGTGAACGCTGGACTGACGAGAGGCGGAGCAACCGCAACGTCTTTGGCCTCAAGGTCGAAGTCGGAGACGCCGCGATCGTGTAATTGAGGCCTCTGGGTAGGCTGAAACGCCGGAGACGCATGTGCAGGAAAGTCGGGCATTTCGCGGGTCCTCTAATATGTAGGTTTATGGTATCGCATTATCACGAAAAGCAAGACGGGTGGACGGCCATATGAATTTGCCCCAAACGCCCTACGCAATTTCTACGACCCTAATGATGAGGTGCTTGCCCTAATAAAAGCCGAGGTCGGTGGTGCCTCTGACTCGGGCGTGGCAGGCTGGCCACAGAAATTCGAGAGGTACAATATCTACCGGCTAATAACAATGCGACATTTGCTTGGAAGCCGCTTTCTAGCATGTTTGCTTTTCAATAGATGCTCCTTCACTACTGCAAATGTGGCTGCTGAGACTGTACTACTCAGTACTATTCGATCTCTGGTATGTACAGACAAGTGGGAACGGGCCATCGCCGCAGTACGCACGTATGCAGAACAAATTGTTATCAGCCATAATTATGACATAATTAGATCAATGCTACCTCGTTCTACAAGCCGCTATCTCCCGTCGGTCTCTAAGTCTTCTATTTCTCGTTCTCCTTCTCGTCGAGGCACACACAGAGCGCGGCGATCATGCTCAAATCCACATTCGGAGCAACAGACACAAAATACTGCCGCGAGTTAGCGTTGACCGTCGAATACATACTTCCGCATGCTTACGCTCTGCTTGTCGCCAAAAATCTCTCTCACGTTGAAGAAGCTGCGACTGATGTGCGCGACTGGTCGACCTCCAAACTCGATCCGCGCGCTGCGGTCGAACCAATCCCCATGGATTTCGAGCTCGACTTTCTGACCATCAGCAAAGTTCTTGAACTCGCAAGTCGAATGCGATTTTCCGATAGAGAAGTGGCCTTTAACTTCGAAACCATGTCCCTCGGGAGAAGTCGCGACGAAGCTCTTGAAGAGTGCCAGTGTTTTGTTCTTGAGCTCGAAAATCTCCTTGCCGCTGATATCCGTAAACTTCTTCTTGTCATGCAGCGACAGTACTTTTCCCTTGCATTTGCACACTTCATGACCATCGACAGTCTTCACCGTAAAGTCGTCACCAGATAGGGAAAACACCTTCTCCTTCATCTGAAGTGTCACTTGGTTAGGAGAGTAGTATAACGCATTAGGAGGCTGCGGGCCTAATGGCGGCACGAAGGCGGCCAGTCTCGTCTCAAACAAATGGGGTGCCATCGGCTCTAACTTGATGATTGGCTCTGGGTATGTGGCTCAAATTGAAGTGAGTTCTCTTCTCAAAGTTATAAAGAAACGGATCGATTGTGGGAGCTCCATCCACCCTTTGTTAAATATCCTGAGATGCACGCCTAGTACTGTGCCGCCCATGCAGCTTGAACCATCTGACAGCTCTGCTGACAACGTCACTTCGGCCAGAAACGTCCGTCCCACACACTGTATCATCGAACTACGTATGCTGGATTTAAGGTACCTTGACATGTGCCTAGACTGTGGCACAGTTCAAAAATGCAATGCGTTTTTATTAGCCGCAACGGGGACTCGCCAACGAATGGACATCCGGCCATGCTGTTGCAGGTTCCAACCTTGAAGCCCAACCTCGAGTCCATGAATTGATGACGAAAGCGAGCACGCGGGGCTGCAGGGACGGCTCAAACCTACGAAGCCTCAGCGGCAACATTACAGTTGGAAGCTGCCCTACCACGTGCCAACTCAGCATACGCTCGACGAGCTCACAGCTCACGTATCATCATTCTCAGCCTGAGATCAATCCAGTCGTGAGGTTCGCCGTATAATATCTGCTCCACAATATTGGTTATAGTAATACTACGGTGACGTGGTTGCGCATTATACAGTTATCTCGAGCATGTCGTGCAATGTCGAATACGTTACTGGCACTATGGAGTATATTCTTGCATCAGGCGCAGAGTCGTGATGCTTTCATTACCGGAGGGGTAACAGGATCGGTCGTCGCGACTGGATCATGTTTGCCTGTCTCTGGTGGTTTGCCGGCACTTCTGTGCAAGTGGTGGGGCAAACTTTGATTGCACCGTGCATTCCTCCTCCGAAAGATCGTTCCGCATGGACCAAGAAGTTGGAAATCAAGTCCGCGAATGACTATTGCGCAACCACGATTACTTCGCGCCATTGAGATGCATCCACTCTTCTGACCGTGAACTTTACCGAGACCTGTGTGCAATCAAGCTTCAGTGACAGCAATTCGAAAAGCTTTCACTGATGCTCGGAGCCTCCAGGAAAATGCCACGAAGGCTCGAATCCGCCAGGCTCTCCCCGGCCTTCTTCATCCCTGAGGACAATTTACCACAATGCATTGCGCATCGAGGCTACAAAGCGAAGTTCCCAGAGAATTCAGAATTAGCTTTCCGAGAGGCGGTCAAGGCTGGTGCACATGGACTTGAGACTGATGTGCATCTGACAAAGGACGGCGTTGTCGTCCTGAGCCATGATGCTACGCTGCAGCGCTGCTTTGGTCGCAAAAGCAGGATCATTGATTGCACCTGGGAGGAGATACAATATTTCAAGACTATTGCAAAACCACACGTGCCGATCTTTAAATTAAAGGACTTGCTCCGGTTACTTGCCCAGGATGATTTCCGTCATGTATGGCTCCTCCTTGACATCAAGCTGGCCAACAATCCCGAAGACGTTATGCGCCTCGTTGCGTCAACCATTGCAACTGTGCCGACCCCGACTTCACAACCCTGGGACCAGCGAATTGTCTTGGGTCTATGGTCTGCCAAACATTTCCCGCTGGCTCACCACTTCTCACCAGGATTTACGACGGTTCACATAGGGCTCTGCGTTCCGTACGCACGTCGATTTTTTGCATGGCCCGGCAATGGTTTCAACATACTTCTTCCGATGTTGATGGCTCCGGGCGGACCTTCCTTCATTCGGGCATGTCAGGATAGATACAAGAGACCTTTGCTTGCATGGACTGTTAATGACACCGAGAAAATGAAATGGTGCATTCAAAACGGTTTGAATGGCGTTATCACCGATGATCCTGTTAACTATATGAAACTGTACAGAGAGCACCAAGAGCGCCCGAGTCTCGCTCGCGCACGCATCAGACCACGAGTGCGCCTTCAAGTGACTGGGCTCTGGCTGGTCATTTCGTTCTTCTCGTTCATCTTTGGGCCGATAAAGATGATGCGTTTACGACGCGAGCTCAGTGCCGCGTTGACTGGGGTCAACAATTAAAGCAATGAGACCCTGCATGCAGATCACGACTGGCCCAAGCAACGCATCGCTTGCCAGATGTCGGTTATGTTTGGACGTCGTGGACGTGCCGGACTCACAGAATGCCAAGCGACTCGATGGCGCGAAGTGGCATAGACCACGTGACCTGAAATTGATACCGAAACGCGTCCGCCCGTGCCGCCCCACTATCGCATCGCGTCTTCCACCAAACACTGTGTCGTCCATCGAGCTGCCCAATTTTCATTATTCGGCGGCCTACGCACACCATGCCGCGGTAAGTGTGTCTCGCTCGTTGAATCCGTGCTGCGACTAATGATCAATAGCGAGATCATAACAATACAAGCAGGCCAGTGTGGCAACAGCGGTACGCACCATTGATTCCCGAAGCGAGGATACAACTTGAAGTGGTACTGAGAGTGGATATCAGTCGGATCCCAATTTTGGCAGCAGCTATGTCAGGAGCATGGGATAAACCAGGATGGGAATCTCGAAGACTTTGCGACCGAAGGTGGTGATCGTAAGGATGTCTTCTTCTATCAATCCGACGACACCCGATATATCCCCCGCGCAATCCTTCTTGACCTTGAGCCAAGAGTGATCAACGGTATCCAGACCGGTCCATATAAGAATATCTACAATCCGGAGAATTTCTATGTCCACAAAGAAGGTACCGGTGCGGGTAACAATTGGGCGATGGGCTACGAGCTGGGCGGACAGGTGCACGAGGAAGTCCTGGACATGATAGATCGTGAGGCAGATGGAAGTGACAGTCTTGAGGTCAGCAAAGATTCCCATCAGTATATCATGGCCGCTAAATCTCTCAGGGTTTTATGCTACTTCATTCCATCGCAGGCGGTACCGGTTCAGGACTCGGGTCTTTCATGCTCGAAAGAATAAATGATCATTTTCCTAAAAAGCTGATCTCGACATACTCGGTTTTTCCGGATACCCAGGGGAATGTCGTCGTGCAACCTTACAACTCCCTTCTTGCCCTACGAAGATTGACTGAGAATGCCGATGCGGTCACGGTGCTCGACAACGAAGCACTTGCAAGGATCGCTGCTGACACTCTACATGTACACGAGCCATCTTTCGAGCAAACCAATCAGCTTGTCAGCACTGTGATGTCAGCGGCTACAACGACTCTTCGATATCCTGGATATATGCATAACGATTTAGCGGGAATCGTTGCAAGTCTGATACCCACTCCGAGATGTCATTTCCTGCAGACCAGCTACACTCCTTTTACTGGGAACAACATCGAAGCTGCGAAAACCGTCCGCAAGACGACTGTGTTGGATGTCATGAGGCGCCTTCTACAGCCAAAGAATCAGATGGTATCTGCTAAGCCAAGCAAAAATAGCTGCTACATATCTATTCTGAACATCATTATGGGCGAGGCCGACCCAACAGATGTGAGGCTTGTTCCCTTCCAAGCGCGCGTCGGCAAGGACAACGACTAATAATCACGCAGGTACACAAATCGCTTTTGCGAATCCGAGAGCGCAATCTTGCATCTTTCATTCCATGGGGCCCAGCAAGCATTCAGGTTGCCCTGACTCGCACGTCGCCATACACACAGCCGCCGTATACCGCCCGGATTCCACCGCGTGTCTCCGGTCTTATGCTTGCCAATCACACCGGCATTGCCACCCTGTTCAAGCGCATCGTGTCGCATTATGATCGACTTCGCAAACGCAACGCCTTTTTGGAGCAGTACAAGCGCCACGAGCCCTTCCGAGATGGGTTATCCGAATTCGATGACTCGAGAGAGGTTGTAACGGACTTGATCAACGAATACGAAGCAGCTGAGCGATCCGATTACCTTTCTCCGGGCTACAACGATAATCCCTCCGATGCAGGAGCTGATTCGCGCACGGATGGCGCGACAGGAAGATAACCGCATATTTAGGAGGAGTTTGAAATATTGCATGTCTTGTCAAGTTTTGTGGAAGCGATGGCGCAAGGCGTTGATCTGGTCGGGCGGGCAGCCCAACATGGCATGGAGACTTTGCGGTCTTTCGTGGTTGAAGATTTCATTTTGCGCAACTGATCCTTGATGCTCAACAAGGTTGATTCACCTCAGTGTCTTCTCGTTCGGCCTTCATGAGGTCTCTTCGTTCTCACTTTGATCCTTGGCATTTTGCCTTCCTCAAAGTAGATACTAATCTTGATGATGATAGATGGCTTTTCGTGAGGCCCGAGTATCATTTTCAGTTGGAAGGCCGAGGGGATGTAGTCGTCCTGGAATCTTACTTGGCGACGAGCAGACTCGGAAGGCATCTTCGCGGTTGTGATGAATTTTAGCGTAGCAGAAGAGTCGCGAGGTCGAACAGACGACAAGCACGAGCGGAAGACATGGCATTTTTGTCTACTTGGGAGACGTCATACGTTCGTGGCAGGTGCGTATCGTCTGTCAGGATGATCTGAACAGATGGGACCTTGTTCGGCGTGACGCTAGCTATGTCTCGGAGGCCTGAGTTTCCCAAGGGTCAGGCGTGAGACACGAAATCCGAGCTACACGTGACGCGAATGACCTGAGATGACAGCAGGAACCTTTGTGAACATGTGGACACAATGGCAAATCCTGAATCTGAACATTGAAAACTCTTTTGAGACCAGCATGGCGCCTTTAAACACCGTGTGGACCGCCCAGGTCCCAAGCATTCGGTCCTCGCTGTCTGAAAAGCGTTTCCGTTGGCATGAGCGTTTATTGATTCCCAGACTTTCGCCCCAAGTGCGGGCATGCCGACAGCGCAACACATCTCAAGACTCAGAACGACAGAGCAGTCTTCATGTATCTCCTCCTGGTCTGGATGCGTGCGACCGCCATTGAAGTGTTCCTTCTAACTCAGGCCCACGATGTTCGCGTCCGTGCTCGAGAATAATGAGCCAGAAGCAAGAAGCAGTTCCGAGTACACACCTCTTCCTCCAGTGCCCAATGTAGGTTTATTGGCCGTTGAATATTTGAGATTCGGCGACAACCCGAGAAGGCTATCCCTCGACGCAATCAGCACGCACATGGGCTTGTTACCAAAGTTCGTGGCGTAAGCCTCCACAATACCGCGAACAGTGACATATATCCCAGCAACAAATGAAGCCGCCAGCCGCTGTTGTGAGCAGTGAGAGTATGGTCTGGACCCACTCATTACGCTTCAACCCGCGCGTACCATTTTCATCATGGTAGGTCTGATGTAGCCAGAGGAAGCGTATTGCTCAGTGCCAGCTTATTGATTACAGAATACCTATTGGAAACGTGACTGACCAGCAATCCCGTATGTAAACCAAGCCGCGAACCAAGAGGCGGCGATTGCGATCAAGTAATAGAATATGAGCACACCCACTGCTAATACGAATGCTGCTGCGTCCACGAAGATGATGAGGGACAGCCAGGTCAGCCAACCAAACATAATACGGCTGTGTAAGTGCCGCCAGTGTCGGAACGTGCGGACAAAAAGTACTTGCTTGCATCATGCGCAGAGAGCGATCCCCGCGATAAGAAAGTTTGGCAGAGCTATGCCATATGCCGGCTGCTGCCACCGAATCTCGAGCGACCGATAGACTGGCGACGCCACGGTACTACCCAAGTAAGCGTAGAAAACCACTGCAAATACTGTATGGAAAGTTGTTGGAACGGTCTGCAATGTCACAGCCGCTTTCATGACATCGCGAGGATGATTCATCTCCGAAATCAGGACGAAAAACATGAAGTGACGAGCATAAGAAAACACGGGACTCGTTACTGCCACGAATGCATCATCAAAAGTGGATTTCTGGCGACACTGATGTTTCTGTCCGGTTCAGAACTCAACCCTGCGCCAATCATGCCGATCGCACAAAGAAGTAGTTGCATTCCAATTGCAATGCATCTTGCGCGGCCGTGCGCGTGGTCTGCGGGCTGTTCCTTCGGCCGCGATCTACAAGTACAGGGATCTCTCGCATTTATCGCAAGTCACTAGAGATGATCAATGCAAACGTTCGGAGTCTACCGGTCGACGGACCTGGTTCTTGGATTCAGTGGGAAGCGCACGGCGAAATCCCATGAGCAAAATGCGCCCATCCATCAACGACGCCACTCAATATCAAGCATTCTGATATCCGCGCCAAGTAGCATCATGTATTTCTAGAAGGGAACTGGATGGATATGCTTGACTCAATAAACTACCGAACGATATGTTCAACCTATCGTGGCCTGAGTCCAAGGACGAGCGCGTGATATATGCTGATAACTCCACGCTCAAACTCGATCGAGGGTTCAGAGGATGACAGTGCTGGCCTCAAGCTTGGTCACCAAACAGGGCTTGTTGAGTGTCATATTGATACTTCAGCTCAAGATGCCAGTAATTCGCGGCAGTCGGTTGGCAAATGGACCAGGCTTCGTCGAGGGCTTTCAGCACCTCGTCAGGCAGTGATCCCTTTTGAATGACGTCCAGGTTGCTTTCCAATTGCTGCTTCGAAGATACGCCGATGATCAAGCCGTCATTGCCACCAGATTTGATGCTCAGATCTGAGTGGTGAAGCAGCCACCGGAAGGCTGTCTCGATCAGGGTCAGGTTGTGCTTTTCCACGACAGGCTCAATGATGCGCAGCGCGTCGAAGGTGGCATCTTGGAAATATCTCTCACGATAACGCTGACCCTGAGAGGCAAACTGGTTGCTGTACCGGCCTTCCGCAGGTATCTTATCATTCGTCTTGTACTTGCCACTGAAAATTCCGCCCGCAATAGGGTTGTAGACGACGATGTCGATCCCGTATCGACGGCAGACCGGGATTAGCTCGCGTTCAATGCCACGCTGGATGGCATTATACATTCCCTGGTACACCGTGGGGCGTACCCAATTGTTGTACTTGCAATGCATCACAATCTCCGCCACCTCGAATGCGGTGAAATTGCTCAAACCCAACCTAACAAACTTGCCTTGCTTGAATAGTTCGTCAAGCTTTCTCAGCGGCTCTGTGAAAGGAATGCTGCGATCGGCCGCGTGCAGGTAAAAGATGTCCACGCAATCAGTTCCGAGCTCCACCAATGATTTGTTCAGCATCTGTTCGACGAGAGGGCCGCTGTGGGCGCCTACTTCCCGCGGATAGTACTTGGTTGCGACGGCAAGACCGCGTTCTTTCCAGCCGGCATCCCTTGTAAAAGCCTCCTGTTGCGAGATGATTGAATTGGTCAAGAGTAGACAAGCACACTATCTCAAGATGTCCGTACCTGCTTACCGCCAACGTAGACTCGCGCTGTGTCAATCTCATTGTAGCCGTGAGCCTGGAAAGTGTCCAAGATACCCTTGTACGCATCCAGCGACGTGATGCGAGCTCCGGCACTTTCATCGGGACTGTAGAATATGAATGTGAATGGCTCGCTTCCAAGTCGTCATTTCGATGGTATGCATTCTCACCCAAAAGTCATCGTGCCCAAGATTATCCGTGGCAGCCCGGTTCCTGAGATCAAAGGCATCTTGGCAATGTTTGTAATAGTCGTAGTTGCAACACAGAAAAGGCTTCTACGCAGATATTTTATGTGTACGAATGTTGTTCCATGGATGCTGATGACTTGTTCGTGCAATACAACTGTTGATAGTGTTCGAGCAAGCTCTCGACCAGCACGGCTTCACTCGTGTATGACGCCATTGCGAAATCGTGAGTATTTTGGGCAAGCTGAGTCGGTTATTCGCCAGTCAACAACTCATCAGTAGCATTTCATAAGTCGTCACCTCGGGAGCGTCGAAAGAATATGAGTACTGCTCTTTGAGAGCTGAAATATTCTCTTCACGGGATATTCTATCTAGTAAGGAAGATATGGCAAGTAGGCAATTCGGCTTCTCCATACGGCTCACTGCACTTGGCGGACGTCTGTAAATTCCGCACGTTGGCGGCTTGGGGCAAAGCGTTCATGGGGTGGTGGAACCGTCAGGTCCCCCGCACACGCCCGCACCAGCGTAACAGTTGCGGCCACGCCCTTAGCGCAGGGAAACCTGTCAACCGAAGCGATATGACCTGAAGCCAAAAGCCACGCAGCAACGAATCGAACATCCGCCCATTCTGAAGGAGACCCTATATCACGAAGCACTTGTCATCCCGTCCCCTCCAGATCCGTCAAGTAATCACGGAGGGCACGCATCGATTGTTCCGCATCCTCCCTGCACACCATCTGACGACGCCGGCCACTGGTGATCACATGCTTGACTGCGGTCGCGTGCATGTCTAGGGCGGCACCAAAATTATTGGAATCAGACTTGATGTTCAAGAGCTCATTATCTGCTCCCCAGTCGCATGGCAGTCTGAGAAATCCAGCAAACGCAGCAGTCGATTCCCCTTCATCCCTGAGATCCCTCGATCACAACGCTGCGCAGCCTAACATTGCGCTTGCAGCGTGCCCCGAAGCCGCCAGCACCAAGGTCGACCACTTAAGAGGAGGTTCTACACGTGGGGACGAAGAGACGATCAACGTGGAATTGGAGGAGGCAGATGACAGGGCTTCGGACTCACTCACGGGGTTAGATGCAGATGATACAGACATGCCATCTGACCTGAAACCAGAGGCTCACAACCCAGCCTCACATCTGCATCAGCCCTTGCTTGCAGGTGATAAGCAGAATGGCTATGCCTCTCCTTCAAGATCTCGCAATGCGTCCGCGGTTCGACAGTCGTCGTCGAGATTCCAAGAAAGAGCCAACGAGATGGCTACCAAGGACGACACCAGGACGCGTTACACATATGCGGCAATTTTTCTGTTTATCAGCTTGATCACCTTTGCTGTGCAGACGGAGACGGCAGTGTACATACAACATACTTTGAAGTGGAACAAAGCGTACTGTATGCTGTAAGTCACGCACCGAAAGAGGTTACGGACTGATGTACATGGATATTGACTTCCCATACAGTTACTTCACTCACGGCTCTTGGACCTTTTTGTGGCCTTTCCAACTGCTCATACTTCGGATACAGAAATGGAATCAACCTTGGGATGCATTCTGGCGCCGTCATGTCTCGATAATTCGCTCGACAGCACAAATGATCGAGCATCGCACACTCCATGTGCCGGCCCATCTGCAAAAGAAATCTCCAATTCCGTATTTCCTACGCACGACACCGTACGTCACATGCGCCTTGACTGTTGCCGGGGGGAGCTGGTATGTTGCCGTGAACCTCACGACCGCGTCCGATTTGACCGCCATTTACAACTGTTCCGCCTTCTTCGCCTATGCATTTGCAGTGCCCTTGTTGCACGAAAAGCTACAGTGGAACAAGGTGATCGCTGTCGGGATTGCCATCCTCGGTGTCCTTGTCGTGGCATACGGCGACCAAGGCACAGCTAAGCATGGAAGTAAATCTGGCGGTGGAGCCGGTGGCCCAGACGCTCCCGATGACACGGAGGCCTCGAATCGTGTGGCGGGAAACTTGATCATCGGCGTAGGCAGTGTTCTTTATGGCTTTTATGAGGTCTTATACAAGAAAGTCGCTTGCCCGCCCGACGGATGCTCGCCTGGCCGAGGCATGTTGTTCGCAAACACGTTTGGCACTCTCATTGGCCTTTTCACGCTCACCGTCCTTTGGATACCTCTTCCCATTCTTCACATATTGGGCTACGAATCTTTCGAACTTCCCACTGGAGAGGCGGCCTGGATGCTAGCTATTTCTGTGCTCGCCAACGCCACATTTAGCGGATCTTTCTTGGTCTTAATTTCTTTGACTTCGCCGGTGCTGAGCTCAGTCGCGGCGTTACTCACAATATTTCTTGTCGCGTTATGCGACCAGGTCCTTCCTCCGCCGCTTTACAACCCGCTAACCGCCGCCGCAGTTGCTGGTGGTATGCTCATCATCTTCGCATTTGCCTTACTTAGCTGGGCTACGTACAAAGAAATGGAAGAAGAGAACAGGAAGAAGGCGTATGAGGCCGTCGAGGAGAGCGATGTGGATGATTTATAGTCGACACTATTCATTACGCTGCATGTCCGGCCTACTTTTGATAGATATTGTAAAATCACTTTTGGATCGTTGTCGCAATCTACCCAACAGCGATGTTGATGTGATTTCAATCTTCTGCGTTGGGAACGGTTATTGGATGGAGTTATACCGGCAGCCCATGATGCGGAAGCCTAGCTGAACCCACAAATTCCTCAGTGAGAAAAGGATCATCCTTTTGGCAAATGATTTTATGCATGAGTTGTGACAGTGATTTTTGAAAATATGAATATGGTGACGTGGACAAAAATAAATGACTCAATCCACCCATTCAGGTCGAGTCACACGGTATTTGCCTATCGAGTTGACTCATTCCTGTTCGCTTTGACGCCTAGCGCGCTCCTGTCACTCGATCCGACATGTATAAAGCGCGCTGGCAGCCGGTCTCAATCAATTTTTCTGCCATCATCTCCGTGCATGGGCATTTAGCATGGCTGTGAAGATCCGTCTGAGCCTGGTATTTTGCTGATTGAAAACTTTGAAAGTTGATCACCACTCCTGTCGGCTTCATCGCCGCGGGGAATTTTTGCTCCAACCCCAGCTTCACAGAAAGCGTACACGCGTTCTGAGATCGTCTTTCATCTGTCTGTTTGCCTTCGGCGAGCAACAGGAGATGGGCGCGCTTGACTCTCGCTGCGGGTTGCCACAGGTGTCATTTGGATAGACTGAGCATGTCATTGTGCAGGACCTTCACTTGATGCTGCGCACCAGCTCTCGCAGATCCCCTCCCTCAACCCACTCATCCACAGTGCCGCCTTGCCCCGAGCCGTCTCCAACTTCGCCGATGATCCGCGCAGGTCGACCAGCTACGATGCATCCTGCAGGAACGACCATGTTGGGTGGCACGACAGTGTTTTCCAGCACCCGGCTTCCTTCCTTGAGCATGCAAAAGGGTGATAGGACGCAATTGGCGCCAACATGTACGTGCGAAGAGATGGCTACACTGGCAACATATGTGCCTGGACCGATGAAAACATTGTCACCGATTCTGATGGGGTAGAAGTTCATTTGTCCGTGGCTCACACGCATGGGCGGATGGATGGTGCAATTCGTCGATATGACCGTGAGTCTGGGATATGTCAGCTTTGTCGATATTTCGCATGTTAGAGATGAGCACCTTCCGATTGTTATCGCGGTCACTGGTGTTTTGTCTGGCTCTCCTTCCGTGGAGCGCTCGGGTTTCCGATATAGGTCGCCGCGCATGTTAACCCCAGCCATGACGACTGATTTGCCTCCAAGCATGATATTCTGCTTTCCTTCGATGTGTGCTCGACGCGATATCTTGTTCCCGGTATCCTATAAAGACCTAGTCAGCCTGCACGTCAGAAACCATATCAAGTCCATGGATTGCCCATGAGATATCCCTGATATCCCACGAGACTAAGGCAATGTTCACGTACTGTCTCAATGTATTCACTCTTCGCCGTTCGCCGGCTTGTCGGCCCTGGACGCGACATGGCTTATTAGCATCCCACTTCCTCGCCCCAATTTCCGCTTGTTGGATTGTATGCTGAGCAAGGAGATGGTCGCCACTGTCTGTATTTTCTTCATCGACAAGGTCCGAGCCTTTTGCATCCTATCAGGCCCCTGTACCCTAAGCAAGAAGCTCGGCGCGATCCCGCTCCATCAGCCTAGGATCTTAGGGTTACAGTACGTCGCCTGCCTTCCGTGCCTGCGTCCCAACAAATAAAGAGTATTTCAGGTCAGGATACATAGTCCTTGGTAATGATATATAGGTACATGATGATGTTTCCAAGTAAAGTCTAGGTATTCCATAAATAAATCATGTCCCCACAATAAGATCTGTGGTGGTGGCCTCTCCATTTACTTAAAAGTGGAGGTATGTTCATCCTCCGGTAGGCTCGGATGTATGTCTGTATCCCAGATCGGAGATGTTGCAGAAACACCCAAGTCACCAGCTTCTGCCTCCTCTCGTTGACATCTCGTACACTGGCACGGTCCGTTGAGCCACCGCCACAGGCTTTCGCGTCTTGTACCAAGATTCGCGTGAGTAAGTGAACCGTCGTAGATCACAAACAATTGCTCACCTTTACTCACATCACGATTGGCAACGAGCCGTATTGTCCTGCGATCCTTCTCCAGAGTCCAGTCTGTGTTGGGCTCGCAGCTGTGATTGAACATGGAAAATAAACTATTCAGACCGGCCAACCCTTGATTGGTCCAGCAATTATTATCAATCCGAGCATCGATGGTATAAAGCACCCAGGAATCGTACGCCTGATTCGCGAAGATATCGATGCCAATGCGTTGGAGTGTTTCGTTCCATGTTCGGAGACTGCCATCAAGGAAGATTTCTCGGCATTCATTCTTGGGGTAACAAGGAGTCAACCGTCCAACAACAGGGTGATCCAAAGGGCTCGTAAACCCGCCCAGATGGCATTGCTCAAATAATTCGGCACGCAGGATTGCGCTGGGCAAATTTGTCCCAGCTAATTCGTGCGCCCAATAAACGTTCGATGGGATGGCAGAAGAGCGACATTGCGGGTTTGTTTCTGGCAAACCACATGCGCTATCTGCTCGGGGACTGTGTGAGGGTGTCGTGAATTTCGATCCCTAAGACCGTACGTTAGAAACGATGGACAAAGAAGTTACTGCGCAGCATACCCAAAGTGCGGCTTTATCTCTCAGAATCAGTTGGTGTTTCTTGATGGGTCGCGATGTAAAGACCCCGAGAGACTCCATGTAGACAGGGTATTGACCGCTGTTGACAAGGGCATCGGGCTTGACGATACAGCAACACGGAATGTGCTTTTCCCCCAAAGATCCAAATTCAGCGTTCAGGGCATGTATGATCGAGTCGGGTCGAGTTCGATGTTTCGAGGACAGCCACGGGTAGGGGCGAGGGCTGAAGTGCAGGCTACGCCCTCCAAGACCATACACGATTTCTTCGTGTTGGTGCAGCAATCTTGATTGGCGACCTCGCTCTGCCTGAAATTTGACATAGGCATGGGGATCAGGATCCACCATCAGAAACCCCAAACGATGACCCAGCCTCCATGGCATATCGCTCGAAAGCTGCTTGAGAAAGCCTTCGCACAGAAGCTGGGCTTTGATGGCATCTCCGAGTGCTAGCTCTGGATAATGGAGCTCTTCGAGTATCCTGGCACGGCTCAGCCAGGATCCAGGATCATACGCATGGGTGATGAGGTCTTTGGTAACAGATGTCAATTTTGTGACCAAAAACGCAAAGGTGTGGTTGTTCGTAGAATGTGTATGTACACTCTGTATCGTGGTGGGGTGCCACTCCGATACCTGAAATGGAACCTCCATCGATGGCGAAGCCACCTGAGCACGGAATCAAGATATCGCTCGGAGGCAGAGCTTGGGTTGTGGGTGCCCACGTTCATTCATTGATCAGCTGAAGGAGATTCCTGACATGTGTTTACAGAAGTAGTGATTCATGACTTTCATATGTTAGTGAAATGCGCTCAGAAGGCTCTTGCATCGTCGTCAGGTGCAGACACGTATAAATAGCTCAAGGTGGCGTGGGCTTCGAAGGTCAGCTATAGTCGCATACCTAGTCGCACATTCGCCAATGAGCCCATATCCCATTACCGCCTCGTTTTGTGTCGCGATTCAGGCACATGCCAAGAAAGCGGTCTCTAGGGTTCAAACACAGTCTGCCCGTACGAAACGTATCTACCATTTGTCAGTCGCCATCTTGTTGTCAATGAGGAATTTTTACACAGCGTTGGCATTTTCGCCATGGGTTCTCTATCTACAGCATCGTGAGTACCCCAGCTATGCATGCTTTCAGGTCTGCTAAAGATGCTGATGTTGTACAATTCAACCAGCTCCCATCTGGCAACCCAACAACCCACTTGCATCTGCACATCCCTTGTGGAGGCGATTAATTGCCTGTGATTTGTGAAGTGACAAGGTTCGATTTGATAAAAGACAGCGTTATGCAAAGCAGATATAAGCGAATGATCCACCTTGGCATTGTTAGGAGGCGAATCCAGACCTCAAAGCTTTGGAAAATATCGACAAAAATCCTCCTTGATTGGAGATTCTGCGATAAGATTCTCCAGGTTCGGTTTGTGGAGCTCGTCATGTCGTGAGATACATTTAGTCGGACCTGTGAGCAATTAATGAGCATCTCAACGCGAAGCCCGACCCCCCAATCTCAACGGAAGTCGCGCGCATCATGCTGGCTTTGGCGTGATGCTGGGGTGGTAGGGATGAGTAGAGCTTGACCTACAGCATCAGGGTGTGTAAATTGCGTTGAACGATCATATCTTGCACACTCTTCATAGTCTTGTCCAGGAGGTTGGTGTCGGTAGCATTGGTGAAGTGTACGTAAGCATCTTTATCAGGATCTCGTACAAGGTTCCTAAACTTGCGGGCGAAGAAGTCCTGTCCAGCTTCAACGTCGGTTGACTGCCCAGTATAGTCTGGGAAGTGTTCTTTGATCGGAGCTTTGCCAGAAAGCACTTTGTCGCGGAAGAGGTCGATTTTGTTCAGGAAGAGAATCAGCGCGGATTTCACGAAGTAATTGCTGTTCGCGATGCTCTCGAACAGCATGAGTGCTTCGTGCATTTGATTCTGACCTGTCAGCTTTGCGTTTTAAAGTGCGAGGTGATGGGAACCTACGCCATTTCTGTCTTCCACGAGGACGTGGTCGTAGCCACTGATTGCTACCAGGAAGAGAACCACGTTGACGTTGTCGAAAACATGGATCCACTTCTTACGTTCCGATCGTTGCCCACCAACATCAAACATGCGGTATGTGAGGTTGCCGGTTGCGAAGATAGTCTCGGTAATTCCTGTCGTTCGGAGACGTGCTCGCAGGATGTCCTGATCGGTCGGAATGTAGTCTTTGGCAAACAATCTCTCGATGTCCGCGAAGAAGCTATAACGTGTCAGCAGCATCCCGGGTTGGCTCGGCATGGAAAAGTGACGTACTATGTAAGGTTGTCGTGAAGCGCGTATTCGTTGCCTTTCTTGATGGCAATCTGAACACCTTCGTCGCTCCACAAAGTCCGGAATGCATTCAAGCAGTCAATCGGCATCGAGTCCTCGGGTCCGATCTCGGGGTCGGAGAAGATGAGTTCTACGAATCGCTGGGAGGAAGGTCAGCATTGCGATTTTTGTGTTGATGGCAAACTTGAATAATGTACAATATTATCCTTGTCAGCGAACTCCACCTCCTGCTCTTCCATCGCCGCTGAGATCGTCTGGAAGGATTGGCAGAGGTTCTGGAAGATGGTGACTTTCCATTGATTCCGCTCTAAAGGTGTGAAGCCCTTGGAATGGATAAGGCGCATTTGCTTTAGCACCGTAGATTTACCAGACTCTCCCGCGCCTGTATTGCGATCAGCAAGTATCACGACATGAGGTGCTTTGTGTTTTCCAAAGTTGTCGCACCTAACAGTAGCAGCTTCACTTCTTTCTCCATTCGCTTTTGGTCCTCCCTCAACTGCCTCTCGATATCCCGACTCTTCTTAATGTTGGGGTCATCTTTGTTACTGCCACCGAAGCACATGATTCGACCGAATGCCATGCGCTACTCGAAGATGATCCGGGCGGCAGGCGAGGCCACGTACACAGCAACAGAAGAAGAATCCGCGATAATAATCGCTGGTTGCGCTTGATTGAAACACAGCTGAAGCCAATGAGAGTTCGTGTGTGCCTGGAGTCCTGCTCGCTGCGCCCGGCGTGTTGGGTCTTCGTAATGCCAATGCGAATGTTCGCGCAATACAGGCTTTGTGCACAAGACTGGCGGCGTAGGCGGACGGTGAAGTGATGGTCTGACGACGAGTGTGGTGGTAGATGGCATGCGGGAGGCGGAGGTTAATGAGAGGGTTTAGGGTTCAGTTAGCACGGGGTGGCATCCTGGCACCACAGCTGCCGTAGTCACTCTCGGCAAGCTACATAGGCGGGCCACGGCGGGCGTCGAAGCGAAACGCTGAGTGCGCGCGCCTCCGACACTTGCAAGCAGCCTAGCCGGGAGAATCCTCGAGACTCTTTCTTCGTACAAGGATCGAAATGGTCATAACACGCGGGAACAGCGCAAGCAATACCATGGTGCAGAGCGAAAGCCATGCATATCTTGCTTCTCACGGAATTGAGTCAACGATTGCCGATCTTATAAGTACGTTAACCTTAACGCTCCACCGTCATTCCCAGCGTCGCTAGTCATTACGAAATGAACAAAATCCACTGCCGGCCATGGCGCCACTTACCAGAGCAGTGTGGAGCCTCGACATGGTAATCCGTTTTCCATTTATCCCAGGCGGCTCCCAAGAGCCAAGCACGCAGGGCCGCATCAAACGAGCAACCAGATTTTTCCGGTTTCCACCAGTCTTGTGGAGGGAAACGGCCACAGAAAGAATGCCGCTGGGTCAATATGCGTGGACTCTATCCCTCTCTGCTGGACAACACTCGATAGGTGCAGTGCTAGAAGCGACATTGGACCGTGCCTAGTCGAAATTGCGTGAAAGGGCTTCGAGACAGCCAGAAAAGCGATTCTGTAATGATGAGCAAGTGCTTATGTGTTTCTCCGATGAAGGTTGATCTGTTCGATCTGTCGGAGCTCGGTGTCGCGACCCATTATTATCTTCCGCGGGAGGCGCCGGAAGTGAAGGGACAACAGGAAATCTCCCAGTGTGGCTCAACTTCACGCCAATCTTTGACCATAATCGTTCCAGAACTTCTAAAGCCATAGCAATTTTTACTGGTGGAACAAACCTCTGAGTCCAAGCGTGGCTGCTCCGACTTACTCAACGAAAAAGACGAAGGGAACCGTTATGTGCGGCTTTGACGGCCAGCGCAGCATCTTGTGAAGAACTATATACTGTTGACTCCTTGGCGCTGCACGGAGAAGTTTCTTGAGACGGAAACGTGGAGGGCATGGGTAGCAGACGCTGTGCGCAGGGTTCCTGCCACGCCTGCTGCCATCGAAATGGCAGACAACAGTATCAGGCGAGGTGCTGTACGGAGGTGGGAGTAACCTCAGAAACGCGACGTGGGCGGTCTGGTTCGCCAAGGCTCGGCTTCGTCCCCTGGCCGCACGTGTCTAGTCAGGTAGGTAATCACCGACCAGCCACGCCCGGGCATCGCGTGCAGCTGACAACCAGCGCGTGCATGGTTGATGAATGTGCCGCGCCCGAGCACGCTGTCTGCACATGGCATGTCGGCCCAGGGATTAGCGCGCCAAACAGGTTTTGCGACAAGTCATTATCATGCTCTGTTTGTCTACTGACTTGCAGCGCCCTGTGACCGTTTACTGAACTGGACCCGCCATGCACTCTTTCAGTGCCAGTCTCGTCGCCAACTTAGTGCCTCTCACTTCCAACAGCGTCTACACTACTTGGATCACGATCGATCTGATCGCTCGCGTTGGCGCACATGTAAATTAAAGATTGGCATGTTGCTTGCTCAGAAGACCGCACCGCGCCTCTCATCATTGACTACCTATGCAGGAACCAATTACATAACACCACTAGATCGTTGCTCTTCACCTGGACAGCACATGGACTTACGGCCATCCATGACCCCAGCCGGACCCGCCACTTCCATTGCGATGATGCTGGCGGTGCCACTCCCGCATCCACGCCTTGACAAAGCGGACCTCAGCCCTCTGAGTGTCCGCGACAGAAGCTGGTGGAAGCGTAGGTGTAGTCTCGTTGGGGAAGAGGCCATTCTCGTCCCAGTGATGGACTGCATCCGGGATGAGAATAAAGGGCTCGCTGGTCGTGCTGACTCGATCTTTCGCACCATATCTAGCTTATGTTAGTATGCGTCGGGAGAGTATGTATTTGTGCATCGTCTTACCCAAAGGCATGCGGTGTGGCTGGTCTCCAAGGGTCGAACTCGCCGTCAATGATGGCCAACCTGGGATAGGAAATGTCGTAACCGCCATATTTGTTCACGGCCTCAGTGTCTGGTGGAGTCGTGATATTGAATCCAGCCCGACACACTATGCTCTCATAATCGAGATCCATAAGCCGAGAAACAAGTGGCAATTGGTTTGCTGGAACGTCGCCGGTTTGCAGGAAGCCCCATTCCGTGCAGTACTGGTAGGCCCATGATCTGATTGGATAGGCTGATAAGCTATCTTGCTGGTAGTAGGAGTAGTCGTATGAACCAAAGCACTCGTCCTGCGTCGTCTCATCCTCAGCACAGGGAGCCACTTGGGTGAGATTCGTGTATCCGATCTGGTTCAGCATCGCAGTGACAAGGCTGGCATCCTTGCCATATCCTCCATCAGCCAGTAGCGATGTCACAATCGGCTTGAGACTCTCAGTGTCCGGGTAAAGAACTCCTGACGCTGTGATGTTGGCGCAATAGTTGTAGAATTCAGGGTCGCTCACGGCGGGGTCCCAATTCAGTTCTTGCCAGTTGTAGATGCCCATCGCAAGGACGTTGACAAAATCGGTGTTGTGAGTGACATTCTCCAGGCCGTAGGCCGACTTCAGCTGTACGGTCAATGCACTGTCATTCTTTCCGATCAAAATATTGTCCACCGCGTGCGTGAGCTTCTTTTGTGCGACAATGCAGTCCTGCGGGCCACCCTCAGCAATGGGCTCGAAGTACTGCCAGTAGTCGTAAATCGCTTTGGTCACACCAGAGCTCGAAATAGACCCCCAGAAGATATCAGGATATTGGACTCGCAAGAACGCGCTGAAAGCACCTGGGTACGATCCTCCATAGGAGATGTAAGCAGTGGTGTTACTCGTGAGATCTCCATAGTGCTCGAGCCCTGGAAATTGAATATGAGTGGCGAAATATGCTTCATCTGCGAGCGCTTGCTGAGTCGTGAGGAAGCGCAGGTTCTCCGTTGACAGAGTATCGGTCGGGAAGCTGGCACCATAGTATCTGTGCTCGAGAACCACGGCTATTCCCTTGGTCGCTTCTGCAAGTTGTGCAAGAATGCCCTTCTGCATGAATACCAAGCGGCCCACAGCACTGGTCTCTCCAGATTGAAGGATGATCACCGGACCTCCAGGCTTGTAATGGGAAGCATCAAACCAATATCGCATTGGGTAGAAGCCATCACTATGTGGGGCATATTTGCTCTCGTTGTGGAAGTGGTCAATGGGTGTGGAGAAATTATGTTCAGGATAAAGTAAAGAAGGATCTATGTCCCTCTTCGACAGACCCGTAGCCTCGAGCTCAGCAATCTGGACCACACGTAAGCTTTCGATCTAACAACGAAGAGGGCACAGTAGACCCGACCTGTTTTGTATATTCTCTGAAGGTTTTCCGAACACCAAGTGCGCTATTAAGCGCTTGCACGGTGGATGAGGCGCATAACAATGCCAAAGCTGCTTTGAGCACCGCCATAATCAAGCTACGACGCCAAAGGACAATAGAAATGGCATGTTCCTCCATCGAAACTGGGCACGCTCCACTGCCGGCATATATAGCCTGGGCGCAGGTCGCAGCAGCAGTGGCCCTGAAAGGAAGGTGGCATCCCGACACTAGCCACTATCATTGCGCTTGAGCATGAATGACGCTTTCGCACTGCTCGAATCCGGATCGGGGATGGGCGAGCGGGCCGTGGAAGATCACGAACAAGTCAGGATCTTCTCAGGGAGAACAGTCCGTCACTCCACATGTGGGTACACCGGATAATCGGGAAGGGTATCGCAAAGCTTATAACATGGATTGACTTACCTCGTGCACGCTCGTGTTCGATAAGGTAGCGCATCCCTAGGCACCTTAGGGCTGACGCAACCAGAGAGTGAGTTAAGTTATGCGTGCTCCAGATGTGCAGATGGATGTTGTATGCGGCTCCCAAGCTCAGTCCTTTCCTATAATCTTCAGCTGGCTATATTCGGAACATAGCCTAGTGATGCCATTGGAATCGCATGTCGATAGAAAGCTCACCGTCTCGACGAGTGAGTCTGCATAGGTCCTCGCTGCCCCTGTTGCTGGTCCGACCTGCAAAATACTTCCCGACTCTGGCTGTTTAGGTAAGCCTGTGAACAGGCCGGCGGGGGCGCGAGCGGTAACTTATGTGCTTATTAGCCTGGGCAATGTCCAGCCTGGAAACTCGCGACGAAATCGTGAATTGATCCCGCATGAGTTTCAGTGTCTACAACCGTACATTACCCGCGTGGCCCTCCCTACAATGCCAAACACTTGAACGATCTGAATGCTTCAGATGGCGCGCGTCAGCAATTCCGAGACGGCGTCTTTGCTGAGCCAGCAATCATCGCGTCCATCGACTCTGCAACCCGGTCGCAGTACCCAAGTTTTCACCCTCGAGACATTCAGCAACAAGGACTTCATTGTTAAGGATTTCGTCGAAGCACTCTCCGAATCTGCTGTTCCGAACCGCCGATCTCTCCAACCTGCTACACCTAACTCGGTCGCGCAAGCAAGCCAAGCATTCGATCCAAAGCCCCTCATACGAACATTTGAGCATGCTTTGGGAAGACTGAAGGCGCTTAGTGAAGATTTGCAAGAGCGTGAGAATGAATTAAGCGGCAGCGTAAGGAGAGCTGAGGGACAACATAATGCAAACATCAAGTCGCGAGAGAAGGAGCTCGACAGAGCCATTGCCTCCTTCAAAAAGCTAGAAAGGACATTGGACGGCGATGACGATGGCAGTGGAAATGCGGCAATGCGGATCGGTGAGCGCCTTGAGGAACTCGACCGTCAAAGGCAGAAAGCCCAAGACGCAAAGTTCATACTTCAATGCTGGCTCGAAGTCAGTGAGCGGGGGGATCTGTCTTCCCTTGACGATGTTCGAAAGATGGGAGGAGGAGAAGGCAAAGTCAGATGTGCTCACATAGCGCGGCAATTACTCAAAATTTCGCAGCGATTGGACCAAGCTGCAGACCCTCAGAACGCGTCAACACCGATGCTCAACGGGGCCCATCTGTCCAATGGCAACGGCGGGAATTCCGACGAGAGCGAGTTGACAGCTGGGAATACTCGCAAAGCCAAAGGCAGCCAACCTCGGGAAATCATTGAAAAGTTCCTGGAGATGTTGGAAAAGGATCTCTTGAAGTCTTTCGACGATTATTATCGGCGACAGAATTTCGATGGTATGCGAGAGTATGCAGTCGCGTTAAGAGATTTCAGCGATGGAAGCTCCGTAATCTCCCTCTTCGTCAACCAGCACCAGTTCTTTATCGACAGGTCGCAACTAGTGACGGAAGAGCTTGTCGTTGATACCGAGACCTGGGGGCGTCTTGCGGATCCGGACGCAGAGCCACCGGGCGTGGAACCAAGTCTCCAATCATTGATCGACGAAGTCAAGGTTGTCGTTCAAGAAGAGAGCTTCATCATTAAGCGAGCCTTCCCGTACTCTGAAGAAGTCCTTGCTCGATTTCTACAGCGAGTGTTCCAGCAGTCAATTCAACAACGCCTAGAGATGGTTCTCAACAAAGCTGACAGCATCTCTTCGCTCGCATTCCTGAGATCTTTGCAAGCCTCGAAGTCATATCTTGCGTCTCTGGTGGAGGACCTCAAAGCACATGGCCTTACAGAGTATCCGGAACCCGCATCTTCCGGAACAGCTGCCATTCTGGATCAACAACTTGATGAGTTGTTCGTCCCTTACTTTACGGGATCAAGCTACATTGAACGCGAGAAACGCAACCTCGGCGGTTTGTTTGAAGGCTTGTTGTTCAAATTTGCTCTGTATCACTCCCGGCGGAGGAAATTACAAGCACAGTCAAACACATACCTAGGGTCACTCTCTGCTCGTAGCAAAGAACTCATCAGCAGCGCGCGAGAAGTGTATATGGATCGGTTAGACAGCTCGGATCTTCAGCCAGGACAGAAAGCAATGCTGCTACGAGTCGCTGGTCTCAGCTCGACCAAAGAGCATGCACCCACAGAAATCGATGTCACCAATGAGGATGGTCAACTTAGTATTCTATTCACTCGACGAATGTTGAAATGGCTCGCTGAAAGTGTTGGAAGAGGGCTGGAGCTAGCCGGGGGAGGCAATGAGACCCCGAAGGAGATTCGGGAATTGCTCCACCTCTTGATATCGAACATGGGTGAAATTTATCTGGAGACGGCCCTTGATGCTACCATCGATACTGCAACCACTGCCGAGTCCACCGCCAAGACAAAAGTCGATCTTGATTTGGGCTATGTGAAAGAATTGCGAACTGCCATCCATGTGCTTCAGCTTATGCTCACAACTATCCAGATGCTACTGCTTCCTCTTGCCGCTAGCAATCTTACAATCAACCGCGATCTAGAGAAGCAGACCGCTACTTTCGTTGAGACAATGGAAGCAAAAATCGATACAATCCTCCAGAAGACAATCGATGCCGCCCTCGCCTGGACGAGCCGTACTCTTTCTGGCCAGAAGAAGACGGACTATCGCCCTCGTGATGACACTACGCTGCAACTCGACCAACTTCAGACCTCAACGTGTCAGTCGATATTCAACTTCCTTGGCAAGCTGCGTGCAGACACTGCTACGGCCGTATCAGGACGCGTCCTGGAGTCATTCTCCTTAGAACTAGCCATCGGTCTCCGTGGTCTTCTACTTCAGCATTTCAAGTCCTTCCAGGTATCGCTCACGGGTGCCCTCGCGGTCTCAAAAGATATCACCAGATACATTGAGCTATTGCGATCATGGAAACTACCATCGTCGTTCGATCCCAGCCTCGAGGTCCTTACCGAGATTGCGAACTTGTTTGTTATCGGTCCCGAGGCGTTGCGAGACAGGCTTCGCAATTTCGGCACCGGCGCTGGTGGCCTTCAAGGCGTTGAAAAGGCAGATCTGCGCCCTTACATCCTGCGGCGAGAGGACAGCGGAAGTGTGGGCGTACAGACCGTGCTGAATGCATTGTGAGATCTCGTTGATGATTAATGTTTGTATATATGATATCAGGACGTAAATGTATGCTTTGCGCGGATGGTACAACCTTATTCCCGCAACATGTCGCACGTCATCCGCGACCTATACATGACGTTCGAAGGATTGACAAAGCGATGCCATATGCTTTCTGACCGTGTCACTGACCCTATTGTACAACGGGGGTCGGGTCTTATTATGTACGTGGTTTCATTGCAGTCGGATATATGCAGCTGGATTCTGCCAAGCCTGATTGCGGCTTTGTTTAGTTGTTGTCGGGAGAACCTGTGCCGCACGAGCCATGGAAGGACGCAATTCGATGGCAAGAACAATCCGATTAGAATCTAATATGATGATTACCTCAGCACCAAATGAGGATTTATCCCAATCGTCACTCTTTGTGCAACAAGAACCTTGGGATAGGCGGAGCGACCTCCATGATGTGATCGCTTTCGTTTGAACGTCGACTTAAATGCTTGGCTTCGCAGTTCGGTATTTCTGCAATCCCGAAACAAAGCGAGACATTTCTCCAATGGCGGAAAAGGATATCAGCAACAATGCCGCCAAGAAGATCGCGGAGAGCGGCGACATCAGTAATCCTCGTCTGGCTGCTGAGATCAATCGGATTTGGTCCACCTTTGAGGATGTCGGTTCAGGTGAGTGACTCACTGCAAAAGTCACGCGAGTACGAGTGTGTTTCTAAGGACGAACACGAAGCGTACAATGATGTGGAGGACAACGTGCATCGCATGGCTCAGGCCCGACCCCACGAGACAAGAGAGCGTCTGAACGACCTCAAAAAAGAATTCGAGGCTTTTGTTGAGACAACTCAGAATCAGCAGCGTGGGCTCGAGCAGAATAACCTAGCTCTCACCAAACGTCTTCTCCAAGCTGAGCGAGACAACACCAGGCTCACGCGGCGTCTAGACAAGCTTGAAATATTAGTGGCGCAGCTTGCCCCACAGAGAGATCACCTGAGTCGGCAGGATAAAGCTACACCGGACGGCGACCAAGAGTCCGACTCATCGCCCAAGAGAGTAAGCGGACTACGGCGAGGCAGATACAAAATCCTTGACGACTCAGAAGATGCAGAAGACTCCCCCGAGGAATCCCCTCGAAAGCGCACAAAGACCAGAAGACGATCAACAGCTGGTAAGAGCTCCGTGCCGGCCATCGAAGATGATTTGACCGATATGGTGCTGTTGGATGGCGAAGATCTAGTCTCGCCTTACAGAAGGACTAGCCGACCACGAAAGCCCGTTCAGAAAAAAGATTTCGAGACATGGAAAGGCAAAAGACTTTCAAAATACTAAGATTGAACGACAGCAAGATTCCCCGAAGACGCAGTATGATCATACGTGTCGTAAGATCATGGGTGAGCGGCAAGGTTGAGCTGCGGCTACAGTACCTCACTGCATAGCCTGGAGCATCATTCGGTACACTTTATCAAGCTCGTCATGCTCGAGGAGATTTGTCAAGGAGACTTAGGTGAACTGATTGTGCTTCATGTTGTGGAAGTAAGCTTATGATCGTGGTCTGGCAACAGAGTCTTCTTCTAAATCGGCAATGTCAGAGGATTCAAAACAGAAGTTCCTCCATCAACGACGAGATTCGCTCCCGTGATATAGCTGCTGAAGTCACTGGCGAGGAACCCCACGACCTTAGCCACCTCTGATGGTGTTCCAGCCCTCTCGAGACCAACCATGTCCTGTCGTGTCTGAAGACTTGAAGGTGGCAACTGGTAATTGAGACCCTTGCGATCGTAGCTCTGCAGATCGACCCCAATATCTATTTGTCCCGGACTTACGCAATTGATGCGAATGCCCGTGCCCTTCAATGTCGCAACGCCGGCCTTGACAACACCCAATGCTGCATGCGAGGACATCGTGAAGGCGGGACCCCAACAGCCACCGATGGAACTCGCGACGCTGGAGACAACAATGATACTGCCATATACCTTGTTCTTGGGGGTCGCGTTCGGGTAGTTGCGCTTCTCTGGACTGATCTTCAGCATGGCTGGCGGTGCGTATTTCAAGGCGAAGAACGGGGCCATGCTGTTTGCCTCGAACAGTCTATGCAGATCTGCGGGTGTTGTATCTGCGATCGAAGAAGGGCCCAGCTGTCCTGAAGAGGTGACGTAGACATCCAACCTGGAAGCCATCCATCAGCAATTGTGTTGTCCGACATGTAGCATTCTCCTCAAATTGCGCTCACCTTCCCCACGCATTGAGAACATCGTCAATCAGGCCAAGAGTATCTTCCTCGTTCGCGATTTTGCACGGATAACCAATGATCTTTGTGCTGGGCCACTCTTTCTTGATCTCGTCCGCGAGACCTGCGTATTCATCGTCCGGCGAAGTTGAACAGGCGTATACACAGGCAGCACCGTGAGCGGCCAACTCCATCACAATGGCCCGCCCCACCGGTTGAATCGCACCTGTGACCACGCATACGAAGCCATACAGCTTGCCGTCTGATCGGTATGGCGAGAAGTGAATATCGGCATTTGCCGAAGAATCTGTAGCAGCCATTGTACAATCCTGGGTGAAATTGACAAAGAAAGGAATAGAGAAAGAAATCGACCATTGACCAACCTTCACCTACAACTCTCGCTTGACCAGAAAGACGACGATGCTTGCCGTGCGCATGCTGGCGGCGGCTTGCATGGCTCGTGGAGCTTGAGCAAGGCATTACAATATCCCCGCGGTAATTGGCCGTGGGAAGCTTTATCCTTCTCGCCGTGGAGACGTCTCATTCACTGATAAGGCGAAGGTCCTTAGTCAGCCAAAACGTGCGCCGTGGCTGGCAGACGGATTGGCGTCGCTACGCCGGGCGGGCGAGGCCTGTCGCCTATCAAGAGATGCGGTGGCGCGAGAACAATACTCGCTCACCCAAACATACGGATTCACTTCACTTTAATGGCGACCAGCAGATAACTAAGAAAAACATTTGGTGGTATCATTTTAGCGTAGGGAGAGAGCAAATGCGGCAAAATTGATATAGCAGCTGCACAGGAGTCGCCCGACTACTCGTCTTCTTCGGGTTTCTCCTTGAGCTCCTCCGCTTTACCGTTGGCGCCATTGCCATTCAAGCCCACACCCAACTTGAAAGGTGACCTGGAACCACCAGTTTTGCCACGGGTGCGCTCGAAGAAGGTGCTAACCTCGGAACTCCATGAATCGTCCTCGACCTGATCTTCCTTCGGGCCGTCCTTCTCAGCGTTGCGGCGCTCCATCGCGGCTTCCCAGTCGGAGCGCATCTCCTCGACGCGCTGCTTGTAGTCCTCTTCGGCGTCATAGTACTTTCCGACACCCCACATGCGCTCCCAGAGCGACAGGTGACGAGGGTGGATGGCAACACCGTGGTACTCGTGCTCGCGACCTGCACGAATATACGCCCAGCGGCGTTCCTGTTCCTTGAGGTCGAGACCAGTGGTGTCGGGCAGGAAGACGAGGGTGACGATGAAGCCTGCGAGACCGAACCACGGCACGACGAGGAACTTGGTCTGGTTGTCGATGTAGTTGTACAGCACAGCTGCAGTAAGCGCACCGAGCTTGCCGACAGCGGCAGAGAAACCGTGTGCAGATGCACGGACCGGTGTCGGGAAGACCTCGGCGGCGACCAAGAAGGTGACGGAATTGGGGCCGAATTGGTTGAAGAAAGACGACAAGAAGTACATTGTCATGAACTTCGAGGCACCGGCTTTTGACGTGTAGTAGTCGTAGTCGAAAGCAGGGATGATGAAGCAAATGAAGTCGCCCAAGAATCCCACCAACTGCATCCATTTGCGGCCGTAATTCTTGTTGTCAATTAGGAAGGAGGCAAGGTAGTAGCCTACAAGTGAAACACCGATGTTGACCAGGTTCCAAAGCCAGTTGATCATGACGTTGCTCTTCTGGCCCGTGATGGCTTGGATGAATGAACCTTGGAAGAGCTTGTTGCCATAAAAGAAGACATCATTCGCGTACCAGCCAATGGCGGTTGCGAAAACACGGCCGCCGAAGTAAGTGAAGGTCATTTTGAGAGACTTGACGTCGTAGCCAGTCACGCTCTGCTTTTTCTTTGCGAGCTGAAGCTGCTTCGAGGCGGATCGCATCTTGTAGACACGGTAGTAAACGAGCCAGAGGGTACCGACTGCTGGAATAGCGAACGACACGCGATAAGTCCATTGGGCGAGCTCTTGGCTGTATGGAGGCGCAGTTTTGCCACCACTGAAGATAAGGAGCAGCAAAATGAGGATGACCTGGTTGAGGAATTGACCCCAGCCCTGCATCAGGAAAGCCGAGGTGACCTTGCGTCCACGGTGCAAGCGGTCATCGCGGGTGGAAATCTTGCCGGAACCGACAGCATTTTCCATACCCGAGGTGGCAGTCATAGGATACTCGCCACCAACACCGATGCCGTAGAAGAAAAGCGACCAAACGTAGCAGATGACCCAGCCGTCTGAATTGCGCGGTTAGTTCAACTCCGACATGCCGGGTAACCATGCAATAACTTACTGAGAGTAACGCCCCAAGATGCAGTCAACATAATGAGACCCAGGAACATGATCACAGCATCTTGAATCAGACCCCATCGACGGCCGATCCAGTCACCGATGACACCGACCAAGATTTGGCCGATGATGATACCCACGATTTCGAGGTAATCAACAGCCGAAACCCACGTCGCGTTGCAGACTTTGTTGCTGTTCCAGCAGTCTGCGAAAGCGGACTGGAAGAGCGGCTTCACATTACCGATTGAGAAGAGCACGTACCTATAACTCATTAACACGAATGCATTGGACCCGCTCGTCATCAAATGTAACCCACCCTTCGAGAAGCAGACCCATTCCAGGAATGACCATGTTCCGCATGTAGTAACCCAGAGGGCTGAGAGGATCAGCTTGTATCATTCTGCCGATGGAGCGGAGTTCTTTGGCGGCCTCGGCGGAGTCGACCTTGTTGGTGAACTTCAAGCGTTGTGCAATGCCCATGTCGGCCCAGTAGGTACCGTTTTCGTCGTAGCTATCGTCCGGGAGAAGGAGCGAACGGAACACACCCTCTTCTTGAGGATTCATGTTGGCGAGGTCGGCAGTTGCGACATGGTGCCCGCTCATGTTAGGTCCATGAGGTGCTGCCACGCCGTAGTCGCGCATCGATTGGTCGCCCATGATGACCGATGACTATCACGGAGAACAAGCTCGATCTCTTCTGGAGTGAGTTAGAATTCGACCGTGGTGGCAGGAGAAGAAGTCTCCTTAAGTCACGGTCGGTGCGATGATGTATATATAGAGGTGAGTTTGCGTGGGGCCAGGTTTGAGGTGTTCGGCGGTATTGATGTGAGCTAGTCTGTCCGTGGTACTCAACCCAGTAGAAGGGTGACAATCCGATCGAAGGGTAGAATAAAGTTTAGCCGTTGAGGTTTACCACGTTGTCATGCAGTACTATTCTACTGGCTGCGTTATGCGGCGTTGGCTGCTGAAGGATGTTGGTTTTCTACAAGTGGCTGAGAGGAACGGCAAGCTTGATCGGATCAGACGGAATGCGCATGAGCGCCCACGCGGTCTGATTCGCAGCGAAGGAGATGTTACAGGGACACGCAGGAGAGCGTCGGCAAGATGCGTACGGGAAGAGTGCTCGTTTCGGTATCGTAGCTGAAAGAAAGCGCTGCCAGGTGTTCAGCTACTGAACCATGCAGGGTGCATACTTTGCGCGGATCCGTATTGCTGAGATATTGCGAATGCAGACTTTTCTTTAGTGACCCGGTTTTCCCGGTAGAGCCAGCACGGCCAGGATTTGTCTAGTGCACGCGAGCACGCCCACGGCTATGAATTGCCTTGTCTCGGTCCGTTATAGTCCACTTCACGCAGAGAACAGTCGCGCACGTGCATCTGCATATATGGCATGAGGCTACAAGCGTGAGTGCCAGAATGGAACGTTCTGTCATTGTTCTTCGTCGACAGCTTCGCCGACCGAACGGGTGGCAGGTGCTTCGGAAACCCATCACGTAGTTGCCGACACTGGGCAATGCGACGGCCTCTGACGGCAGCGGCGTACGTCAAGATTCAAGCCAAATCGCTTAACAGCCGACAAGCATCCACATCATGGCGGCCCTGCCGTGGCACGAGTGGCTAGGTAATTGTCCCACGTTATGTGTCGTCCGGCGAGGGCGCGAAAACCTGCGGCTTGAAATGTTGTCTCCAGATGTCGTTACAGCGCACCAATGAGAATCGAGTATCTGACCCCGTGCTCGATCTCTGAGCTCTCATGGCTTCTCGAACACTAGTGCGCGGCAACTTTGCTGCCGATCTTTGTCAGTGCACCAGCATGAACGGACACCATCGCAGTGTGGCATTTTGAGTGCCCAAACGCCCGATGCAACACTTTCGATATCTGATGCAAACTATGTCTCAATCGAGGCTCACATCCGTTCAGACGAGCGTTCCGTCCGGTGTGATGTTTAACAAGTCTTATGAGCCCTTTCGGGTGGGCTTGCCGACCGCTGGCCGAGCCAATATTTGGCCCCGAAAGTCGTCAGCCGAGAAATCAGCTCGTGGGGCATCCCTATGACGGTCAGGTTGTCCGCGACTTCGGCGACCATCTATCCATTCAAGATTTCCGGATAGGCGATGAACAGACCTAGCTCTATTTTCACCACCCTGAGATTGGCTCAGATCTTCGCACATGTGCGCATATACTGAATTCGTCATGGCACGCACGTGGAACGTGGGTCGCCGCCCATCGCATTTCTGCATATCTGCATCTGCGGGACGTCATGCATAGGGAGACGCCTTCGTTGATGTGAGCTGCTCGCGACCACCTTCTCCTTCCAAGTGCGCCGAGACCGCGAAGCATCATCGTTGAAAGCTTCTTGCTCATCCCACACGTCGTGGCTGACACGCCCACACGCCTCGTAAGTCTGATCGAACTACTGCGAGATCATCTTCCGTAACCATGTGCGCCGCCGGCGCGCCTAATAGACATGCCTGGCGATGTGTCATGCAGGCACATTTACGTGAGCCCCCACCATCGGTACGCCACACCAAGCGCCAAAAGTCCCTTGCCCTGAAGAGGTTTCAGCTTGGAGCGAATACTTAGTCGTTCGGTAGAGACACAGGCATGAAATGAGCAGAGCAATACAGTAGCTGCAGGATGAGAGCACGAGCGCTTTTGACCCGCCTGAGGCACCCATGGACGAGCTGACTAGCGATCCTGCAGCTCACCTCGAGCCAGCAGGAAAGCTTGGGAGCAATTTCGAACCGGGAGGTCGGCCTGACGACTTCATATCACCATATGTGAATCTTCAAGTCGGTGGACACATGAAGGAACATCTCGCAATTTCAATCTTGCAGCGATCCGTCTTAAAGTCGCTCTCATGGCATGATCAATCTTCAAGGCATTTCAAATAGCCAGGCCGCGCGGCGTTGTTCGCATGGTTCACAGGGCCACGACGCCGTGGACAAGACCATTGAAAGAAATTCTCTGTGAGTCCAGAATTCCACAACGTTCTTTCCAGTGATAGACGCCAGCACTGTAAATCGCTCGATCCGTCGTCCACGACTATCCTTCACCAGCGCAGCGCTGAAGACGGTCGTAGAATCAAGCGAGTAGCGCACGGGACCGAGCATATCACGCGCAGTGAAGATGAAGCCACAGGTGGTGGCCGCGGACTTGCGAGCATAATGGTCACGAGGTAGAAAAGGGAAGGAGCACGCTTGATTATCGCTGGTCCTGTGCAAGTACCGATGCTGAACGCTCATCCTCACGGCGAATCGCCAATGTCGAAAGAAGGATCCAGGCTGTGAACACCAAGGAACGTCTTGGACATACCACAGTACACGTGGGAGCTGTTCTATGGGGCATGCTATAGTCAGAGTCGAGGGCGTTGTGTACACTCGCAAACGACACCGGGTTGATGGAAACCCTGAAGCCTCTCATAAGATGACACGCTTTTAAGATCATGGTGCTCGGGATCGTGAATCACGGTTGTCGGCGGCACGTAACGTAAAGCCCAGAAATGGCCCATCATGGTATCTGGACAGCAAGTCTGCACCCCTCGATGGACTCGAGAGCCTTTCGCTGTCGGTCATCGTGCGCTCCAATAAAAATCTGGTCAGCCGAAGGAGTCCCTCCTGAGGACTTGAGCAATGCGATTCGATTAATATGCGTTGAGCAGACCCGAGCTTTGTCTTCATGCAAAACACCTGCTTCGCGGGTGACCATGAATTCCACAGGAGTAGTCGGGAGGCGTGTAACAAGAAGAGACGCTGCATTTTCGGCCTATCTACAACCGCTTTTTGTACGGCTGCATTCGGATATGAAGGTTTGGGAGTGAAAGCACGTCTCAAGGATCCGGGATTGTGTTTTTCACACTAGGTAGGTGTAGATAAGGCATCTTATTGCAAAGTCTTGCTCTAAACTCGCAATCTGCAATATAGAAATGATAAGCCAGCCCGAGCAAAGGCGTGCGAGAACGGCGGATAACACAGGACATTTCGAGCTGACGCAGAAAGGGGCGCCGCTATTGGCTTGCGCGGGAGTGCGGAGGCTGCCGATCAATATTTCCCGCATCACGTCCTGGTCCAAGATCCTCCACGCTACAGCGGAGATGAGATACCCTCCTTCCCATCTGTGGGAGAGAGTAGGCAAGTCGCATGAGAAGCACTGCCAAAACGTGTCTGACCTGCTGTAGGATATCGACCCTCTTTCAATCAAGCAAGAGCGTCGATCCCACATGCTGTGATGGACACCAATCCTCTATGTGCCAGTCGAGTCCTGAGCTTCTCTCATTGCGCTTTTTCTGGGGAAGGTGGGTCCCGCTAGGAAAAGCTGGTGCTGATTTACGGGGTGTTGATGGGTTCCTGCAGTAGCTCGCGCCGCGCGTGCCGGGCTACAACGCTTCCAAGCTCAACTACAGGCAAACTTCACATCGTAAGGACTGCTCACACACTGTAATCCAACTGAAGACATCACGAGACACGGAGAGGAAAGCATGCCGGAGAAAAGAATAGCGCATGGGTGGTATCAATGCCCAGAGGCGTCGTAAAAATTCATTGCTGTTCGGATGAACTAGATTCGACCATTCCAGCTTGCAAGATTCAAGAGAGGTGAATTAGATGGCCGACAAATCATAGGCAACCCTTGTGCCCTTGGCTGCAAACCGGAATTCCGGTCAAACCCATACGAAACTTGATTGACTGATTTATGCGACGAAAGCAAGGGCGGCAGCGAGAGCAGCACCGACGAAGGTGGAGCCGACAGTGACGGCACCGGCGGCGCCCTTGTAGGGGGCCGGGGTCGGGGTCGCCGAGGCGGTGGCGGAGGTCGAGGCCCAGGTGGGCTTAGCAGCGGAGCCGGAGGCAGAGGCCTTAGCCGACGAGACCGGGGCGGACTTGACGGGAGACGAGTACGGCTTGGGGGCGACGGTCGGGGTCACAACCGGGGTGGAGGTGGCCCAGGTGGAGGTGGTGGCCCAGGCGGAGGACGGGGCGGCCCAGCTCTCGCTGGAGGTACCCCAGCTGCCGTAACCCTGAGGAGCCTCTGTGGCAACAGTTAGCGATCGGATTCAGGTCGATAGACATCATTCTCGTGAAGCGTACGGTCGTGGGGGCCGTCGTGGGGAGCGGCAATGGCGCCAACGGCGGCAGCAACGATGAGGATGGAGGCACGCATCTTGATTATTAGGTTGGTTGTTGTGGTTGTGGTGGGTGGATTATTAGGATTAAGTAGTTGGTAAGGCTGTAGAGCGGTATTGTGTGCTGAGCTGGTATGCAGAAACACGAGTAGCGACTGTGGTGGTGAGAGAAGAAGGATGATAGATGGGGTGGCCAAGAAGGCTATTTATTATCTATCATGCAAGGAGCGGCAGCAGGGCAGCCGGGGCCCATGAAGGGCTACCGTTTCACAGACAATAATGCGTCCAGGCATATGAGGCTACCGGCCAATCGTGCTCGTGCTAGCGCGAGTTAAATTAACCATTTGGTTGAGTTTGCACCCGTCACATGCAAGTAGCGATGGCCGTCATCCGTGCGGTCGTATCCTAACCGGCGCCATCACGTTATCGGACATGGTGCAATCCATCTCCTATCCTCCACGTTGGCGGTGATCGCGTTCGCGGGCTGATGAAGCCCTCACCCTCACCTCCGTCAACGGATCGCAGGTCCGGGCCCAACGCTTGGTTCGCAGCGCTCGCTGAGCCAACCCTCCGTTGCGGTGGTGGTGTGTGCTCACCACGCCTGCAACGCCGCCCTGACCACCATTCCCCGGGGAGATCACTGGCATCCTTGTGCATGGCTATCACGGGCTATACGGCGGGCGTCCTGTCCAATGCTGACGAGTCTGTCGTGCGACTCCCGCGTCTTGGTCGTGTGCTCGGCTCCCGTTGGGAGGGTAAGCACGCAGCGGCCATTCGCCTCCACCTCTTCTCCATGCAGCTGGTCCAGCTCGGCGCAAGGTCCAGCCGTAGGGGCTTTGCGCTCGGCAACGCGCGTGCGGGTTTGAATAGCATTCGACGCGCTGGTCATCACGACTGAGCGCGCCATGACCGAGATACTGATGAGCGTTCGATCGTCCTCTCGTGGTGTCGCGTCGTTCGCTCGTCGTTTCCGTCGTGTTCCAGGAAGTGTTTGGCACCATTTCGCCGTGCGATGGCGAGCGACTAACTAGCCCGCCTGCCGTCCCTCCCAGGATCGGAGCTCTCGGACATTTACTCCTTGCCCACTCACTCACGAAAGCCTGTGTTTGTTGTGTCTTGTTTCACCTGCCCCGTCGACTTCGACCTGCAACCCCGTTACTGTTTGCTTTGCGACCAGCATTATCAACAATTGCAATACGACCTCCTCTAGCCCTCCCACGCTCTCATCGCACTGCTCACACCCGTCCTTCGGTTGATTGCGACTGTTACATTGTGCTTCTTAACGTCACAGTTGTCAACAGATTTATTCGCCATGTCACGATAGATTACACGTCTTCACTGTGAGCCGAACTCGCCGCCTTGCTGCAGGTCGGCAATCACAGAACCAACACTTCGGAAAATTGCATTTGGGCGCACCCTGACACATTCCGAGTCCTCATGGCATACCCTCGGTTGCACCAGCCGGAGATGATCGCGCGAGCAGCGTGCAATCTCTGCCAATATGTACACAGTACATTATCTGGTACATTGGCAATATTTGCGCGAACTCACCGCACGACTACAGTGGCAGGTATCTACATAAGTTCCTATATTATAACAGACTGGCACTTCTTGAGCTGGAGGTCGTCGTCCTTTGCGTTGCTGTAAGCCTCCTGGTACTTTCCATCTTGAGCTATCTTGGTAGATAAATCTGCAAAAGCTACGCCCATACCAAATTCGTGCGATCTTCGGCATGTTTGCAGCTCGCTATCGTATTATCTCCCGCTCATCGATCGAGAAAAGGAAAAAAAAATAACGGATGGCACCAAAAGTGCCGCTGACAGAAGGCTTGACAGCTAGTCGCGCGAAAACTTTGAAAGCGCTGGTTCCGACGTCACTACTTGCGGGCATTGCGGTCGACCGAGGATATGGTATCTGATCGCGATGGTGGTACATGCTGCATCAAAGCAACTGGCCAAAATCCCCGGTCGATCCATGTGGAAAGAAAACCCGGGTCGCTGGTTACTGAATTTTCACGCGACATGGTTGTTACTAGAGTAGGCAGTACAGCAGATCGGCTGGGCTGGTCCAGACAGGAGACTCTGGTCATTACATACGCGTTGATAGCTCCAGGATAACCAACAATCCGGCACTCGACCTTGTCGGTGTTCGCCTTGCCATACTACCTACTCTCACCTGTTCTCACCAGCACATGCTGAAGAATAGTGCCTTGGTCATCAAGTCGCATGCGCAGGTGTTGGGGGCGGATCTCATGTTCAGTACAAAGACGAGTCGGTGCTGCAGTATCCATGTTACAGAAATGTACATGCTGACAGAGATGATTACATGCTCCTCTTCAGTCGTTCTGCCCTTAAAGAGCTCAAAAACCGCTTATGATACATTGAACCATTTGCTCATTTATGTTTGAGAGAAGATTCTTTTTTGGTCTCAAGAGCGCAAGCCCAGCAGGAAAGTGCCTTTGCCACTGCCACCCTCACCATTGCCACCGCCTGGCAGGTATGTCACGTTCGGGTTATTCGCGAGCATCTGGGCAACATCCTTCTGGGTCTCGATTCTTCGAATCTGGATCAGACCATCACCACTCTTGGCCATTGCCTTCGAGATGACGTCCGCAGCCTCGGATTCACCCTCCGCGCGGATGACATTTGCTTGTCGCTCCTGCTCTGCCTTTTCCACGATGAACCGCGCACGCTCCGCCTCTTGTTGTGCAATTTGCTTCTCTTCCACAGCCTTGGTGAATTCGCGACCAAAGGTCATGTGCGTGATGCTCACATCCTCGAGAGCGATGTTAAACTCGGAGGCTCGCTTGAGGAGCTCTGCTCGGATGCGATTTGAGACAGCCTCACGTTGGGTGATAAGTTCGGCGGCATCGAACTGCGCGACGATAGCCTTGAGGACTTCGTTACCAATCGATGGCAGCACCCGTTCATCGTAGTCCTGTCCCAGGTTCTGTCCAGCACATTACATCAGCTTCTAATCAAATCATCACATCACCTGTTCCGAACTCACCTGATAGATCTTTGGCAGTTGCTGGACCTCGGGGCGATGGAGTACCCGTAAGGTCAAGCTGACCATCTGCAGATCCTTGCTGCCGGTGGTTGTGCTAATGTTCCGTGGTCGGGTCCGGACATCGAATGTGATGGCCTTTTGTAGCCACGGGATGAGGAAGTGGGTGCCTTCGTTGACAACCTGGTCCGACACTCCCCGCAGACGATCAAAGATGACTGCTCGGGAGCCACCCTTGACGTCGTAGATTGAAGCAGAGGCGAAGGAGAGTGCGAGCGCTGATGGCACGGCCCATCTGTAGATGCTGTTCAAAGCGTTGGCCGCCATGGCGAGAAGTCTCGCAAGGGTGGAGCAGTGCTGGCGATGGTGGAGACTGCGACTTCCACAGAAATGTCGATGCTTGATGTCTTGTCACTGATATTCAAAGCTTCAGGTCCGGTATGCTGCTCATACAGTAGGCGTCAAGCACTCCCGCACCAGCCAATCCCAGGACTGGACAAAGCTCTTACCGTGCCAAGACCAAGGCCCGGTCCCTAGCGCCATCTTCACTTCCGAGCTTCGAGCGTCTCTCCAGAAGAACCCGACTACAGCGCACCTTCCACGCAGCCATTGTTGTGGTCAACATCGTCTCAGCACATTTCTGGTTATCCTAATCGCGACTCCGACTGCACAACATGCGACCCTCGCAGATTCTCCTCGGCGGCGGCGGCCCGAAGAAGCCCGGCGTGTGAGTCGCTCCTCCTGGAAAACATTCTCAGCGCAGATGACTTGCGCGAGAATGGCAGCGATTGAGCCCGGAAACACTGTACTGACATGCGCATAGTTACTTGGGTGGATGGGGTGACCTTGGTGGGTAGATTCTCGAACCCTTCGGAGCCTTGAGAGCCTCTGAACGTCGCATCGCACATTCTCCGAACACACCCGGAATTCGAGCTCCCATCGCCGACGAAACCATCACGACTCGACTTCAGACTAACGATGTTCACCGCGTAGGCTCCATCCCGCAAAAGGGCATTGTACACTACGGCTTGGCCCAGAACCGACAAAACCCGCTCGCCGGCACCGCAAAGGCTGCCGTTTTCAACACTTTCCGACGCACCCGCAACCAGATCCTTTACTGGGCTATCCCAATATTGGTCGGATATGAGCTGATGGAGTGGGCCACTGAGAGGTGAGTGGAATAGAGAAGGGAGGGATATGGAATAGAGCTACGGGAGAGATAATTGGATGAACCGAGGTCGAGAACGGTCATGGAAGGATGCTGATCTGGTCTTTGCAGGAATCACTACCTCAACTCGAAGGCCGGCCGCGCTGAGTTCGCCGAGGAGGAGTAAATCATGTTCATTGTCGTGGCTTGATGGAACAACAGGCGATATTGCATTGAAGCGGGTTTTTCCTTTGTGTACATTTCTGCCGCAAAAGCGATGAATAGAAGCTGTACAATTATATCAAGCCTCCGAGTTGACCCACCGTAACCTATACCCGAACACTGTCCGCCGCAAAAGCTCGTCCTGGTGCCACTCCGTCAGTTTATCTTCAAATCTTGTTCATTCTGCTTGCTACTTACTCCCGGATCTTCCTCGAACATGACTTTGTCCATTGCCTTCTCAAGGATCTTGTCAACCGCGAATCCGCTATCCTTTGCTAGATCAAAGAATGCAAGATCCTTCTCGAGCAGCCAGGGGCGATATGGTGTGAAAAAGACCAGCGCTTGCGCCGTCGAGGTGCGCTTCAGCGTCTGCTGGACACTTTGCACCAACTTCGCATGCTCGGAGTGGTTGAAGAGCAGATCGGCCAAGATCAGAAGATCGAACCCTGTTGCCTCGCCATCCTTTGGTCCCATAGCAGGATGCTGCGACAACTCAGTGGTGGGCGCACCCCAGAGATAGCCCTGGGCGCGAATGTTCGAGGGCTGCGGCAACAGCTCGCACTGGTCGATGTTCTTCTGAAGATTCTGAATTAAATCTACATCGGGGTAATCGGTGACTACGACTTGCTCGGCACCATTCAACGCACAGATAAGACTAGGAAGTCCGGCGCCAGCACCCAACTCCAACACCGTCTTGCCCTCGATCAGATCGGATCGATTGCGCTCCAGATAGTCAGCAACTGTGCGACCCGCATTCCATAATAGATGGCCCTAAGTGTTGACAGACGATTAGTCTGTGTTTGCCATACGATGTCACTTGATTCAGTAGGGAGGTTTTGCAACACCTCTAGATGATACCAAAAGTGGATATCGGAATATCGACACATAATTCACTTTGCGACTGATCTTTATGGAGAAATGTGCTCATAACCTACCCAGAGGGGCGAGCTGCCAACTAAATGCAGATTCAATAATTGATTGCTGACAGTCCGATGCTGGACCAGTGTGGGTTGTTTCTCGGGTTTGTAGTAGCCCTCGGGCTCCTTGAACAGGTCCAGCCCGTTGTCCTCACCGTCGCTTTCCATCAAGGTGGAGTCCAGCGCGGAGAAAGGAAAGGGCAGAGAGGGGTTGCGCCGCGCAGGGTCTCTGGGACGCACCGCAAAGGAGTGATCAATGAATCAGGACAGGCGCCCTCAAGGTCGGCGTGTACAGTAGCCCTTCGAATTGCGTTTGTTGTCTTCTTCCACCCGCGAGGGCAACTGTGCCTGAGAAAACACTATCAAACGCAAATGGAGAAGTAACAGCGCCCCCACTGGCGAGAGATCGGCGTGGGAAGACGAGTACCTAACTAAAGTTGATGTGTGCTTCGGAACGCCGTGAACGAAAGAGAGCAAGGACGGGCGAATCAATGTTCGCACTCTTGCAGGCTACTGGTGGTTCGCGAGTAGACTTGCGGCTTGGCGCTCACGCAAGAGGACGGGAGGAGGGCAGAAAAAAAAAGCCCTGGATATAGTTTCCAGTCACCACGCGCACGCCGTCCCCTGCGGCGCAACGATTCATGCCGAGGGCGGCGAACTGGCGCGGGAAAATGATTGCTTACTCGCACACACAAACATTTTCTACGCGGATTCGGCTCCGACCATATCACGTCAGGAAGAATGGCGCATACGAGATGCTGGCGGGATGGCCTTTTAGGCGCGACCGGACAGTGTTTGGGGCCTCCAGCTTGCCAGTTTAGAGGAGGGGCCCCGGCGCTGACTGATGCTACACGCTGCCGTCCGTCCATGAATCCCATCCATCTGATACGCGAGCGGCAGATTCCATCTCTCCGCTCACCACTATATGCTGCGACACAGACTCCCCTTCTTACCGTGAGCCTCCTCAGACTACGGCCACACAAGCAGAATGTTCTCCTCACAAGCGTGATCTCCTCTCGGGCTGCGGGCATTTATTGTTCCCATCGTTGAATTCCCCCTCCAAAGCGGTGCTTTCAAGACTTCAGGGTCCCTCGGCCAGTATTGGCCCGTGCCCATAAACTTGCTCAAACGACATCGCTGCGAGACGCTGAGCATCGCCAGTCAGTAGAAGAGGTGAGTGAGTCCAGCCGCATGCTGACGCAGTTTTTGTTCGCCCTGCGTCTGCGAAGAATTACACTGCGTCCTTGCTGGCTCCAAATGCACGCTGTTTGCAGCCCGGCAGTGGAGCGACCATCGTCGACCGACCGCCCTTCTCGATCCCACGCAGGTGTTGGGCGCGGTACTGGTCGCTTGCAGATGGAGCGGCATCCTTCGCTGCTGGAGCTGCCCGTGGGTGGCGAATGCCGCTGGCTGCTCTTCTGCCGGATCTCTGGGCTGCGGGTGTCGTAGCTGACGCTTGACAGTCTTCGTTGTCCAATCATCTCTTCCATATTCTCATTCCCTCTGCATCATGGAGCAGGAGAAGCCCTTCAAGACGATCGAGGTCGTCGATTCCAAGACGCAGCAGGTCTGCAAGGTGGCATGCATGTCCTGTATCCGCGGCCATCGCACAACGTCATGTGGAATCCCTGTCTGTCGAACGAAGCTCTTCTGGACAGTCAAACGACCCGGACGACCATCAAATTCATGTACCTGTCGTTACGGCGCCACTGGCGGCTGCAAATGCGTCGTGGCCAAGACAGCGTGTCCTCACAAGTCCAAGAAAGGTGAGAAGCGGACGGGTGAATGCCGCTGCGATGAGCAGGGCCGATACTGCTGCCTCATCGAACCCGAACACTGGACCGCTCTATTGTCACTACAGAAGCCAACGATTGATTTCTATCCGACACGAGAAGCACTCGAAACCCGACAATCAACACCTTCAAACATGGTTTTCTCACCGACCCCCTCCTTCACCCATTCGAGTCCACATCCATCGAGCCGAATGTCGAGCATCCCTCCCTCAACGCCCACGATGCCTCCCATGCACGGCATGCCTAATGGATTTAACGCCTACCAACCAACGCACACGACGCTTACTCCACGTTTCGGGTTCATGGGCATCGGCGCACCAATGGGCCCCACAAACGACTCTCCATCAGATGCAATGACTTGGGAAGGCCAAGCGCCTCTGGCACCGCGGGATATCGTCCCACAATATGGTTATGAGAATGCACAATCGGAACAATCATCGTGTTGCCAGCCACGGTCATCGCCGGCGACTGTGAATATGCAGTCACCGCCTTCTCATCTCGGTACGCCTTTGGGACTTGTCCATCCTCTCCAGAGCGCTGTACGTACTCCACACGCGTACGAAGGAGAGCAAGTACCAACGAGCATGGCGAACCAGCCATCAGTAGCCCCGGCTCCTGCCTTCGACTTCGCGCGATTACAAGCTGATTACTTCAACTACCAATTTCCGTCGGCGATATGCCAGAACTGTGGCCTCAATGGATGCACATGCAGGAACTGTCCTCCCGTCTTCCAGAATTTTGGTACAACCACGTGGGCGCAATACTGTGGTCGAAAACATGCCCGGGACCCTCAACCAACTCCACCGCCGGTTGCCCAAAAAATACCGCGCACCGACTCCTGGGCGGCTGCACCAATTCCCCTTCCTACGCAGCTTGGCCAGCCGGCACATAGTGATGGCTTTGGAACGGATAATGTGTTCGCCCTGTCTTCTCATAACTTCGGCCAAGAGTTCCCGAATCTGGATCTCGCAGCTGATCATGCTGACTTTGAGTCTTTCGATCTTGGGCCTGACTTCACCATGGTGGACGCCTCCGACCAGCTCAACCTGAGCGAGTTCTTGATGACGGATCTGAGCCAATCGGCTGGCGACCCTAGTTCTGGTCAAAATCATGGTGGAGCTACGGCGCCTGGGGAAGCAGATGACGATGGTGATGGCGGCGGCGGTGGTTGCTGTTGCGGCGGTTGATGGAGTCGCTGTCGTCACGAGATTACCACAATCTTTCGTACTGCCGTCGTCTTTATGGCCTTTCCGTGTCTACGACCAAGTCGATCAGTTCCCCTACCCATGATGGGGTCACTGTTTGCGATTCGGGCATGGTTGTCGCCACAATTCTCTACTGAGGACCACATGGCGCCTAAATCCTGCTGCGAAGCATCAAATTTGGGAGTGATGGCAAATGGAAGCCGGAGCCAAATCAAAATACACATCCGCCCTAAAAGGCAGGGCCTGTGGCACACCTTGTAGATAACTACCATTATGACACCTAAGAGCTGCCTCGATCACTGCAAGCCATCTATACCACCTCGCACGAAGCTTACTAGTGGTAGCGACCTTTCGACAAATTGTCAACCCCGACTTATTACCCTAGACCCAGCGATTCGAGAGTCATTACTTTTATTGGTGAATATTTCAAACAACGTGCGGTGCTTCGAACAGAGGTTACCGTGACAAACGGCAGCAATCCGTGTCTCTGATGAAATGCAATGCCTATGGAAAATCCGCCATGCATGACCCAGCTTTCGCGGAGCTCATCGGCTCGCTGCACGCACCCTGCGCTCGGATGCATGGGAAATGAACAAGCTCCGGATGCGCAACAAAGCCTGCAGGCCCACCACGTGTGAGGTTATCCTCCGCTTTCATGGTTACAAGGCAAGGGCGGACTTCGGTCGCATTTATTGTCTCGGCCCGTTTCCAAACTGTCGTCCGAAATGGATTATTTACAATATGCTCTGTAATTGAAACAATTTATACAATCCACTTGTACACGCTCTCCCTTAATTCTCAGAATAAACATGTCCTCGATTGCCGGCCATTCATCTACATGACATCACTGTCAGCCGGCAGGACAAGGCACGACGAGCTCCGTCCGAAGGCCGCTGACGAAAGATCAAGCCGCTACCTAGGCTACAGTCTACTTGACACGCCGTCAAAAGGCCCGCAAACGATGTAGCGCCGTCCGACGTTGATGCAAGCATATCGCTGTTATCGCCGCCGGTGTCTGCGGAAAGCCGGTGAGAGTGTGGTTTACCGCACCGAGCTTCCTCAGCGATTATGTGTACCTCGAACATACATGTGCGGGATTGTTGGTTCCTGATGGTGCTTTGCAAAGGTGGCTGTGGCTTAGGCTTAGACATGACAAACGTTCTGCACTCCGGCTGCCGAGATGTTCAAGGGACATACAGTCTCCGGACATGTCGCCATGCGGCCACTGCCGAGTCTTGCGACGGCAAGACGTTGTGATGGTGGCAGCGCGCCGAACGGCGTCCGTTGCTTGACCAAAGTGCAACGTCGAATACCGGTCGATCAACAGCAGAAGAGAAGAGATGAAATTTTAAAGAGTATTCACTTCTCCGGTCGACTCGTTCGCTCTAAACCGAGCTCCATGTAATAAACCCATCGCTTGAACGCTGTATCACCTTGTACACACCCACACCACAAACACCCAATTGTTGGCTACGAGAAGCCTTCACGGGATGTATCGCCATCCGGCACCGCCGCCTAGCCAAGTAGATGTGAAGAGTCTATTCCCAATTTCTCATGTCCAGTCAACCTTGCCACCCTCAGAGACCACAATCGCCTAGATCTCTTGCGAGGCACGCCATCTGCGCTCGCTTTGCAGCCTCAGCAACCAGATTGAAATCTTGCAGGAACGGGGTCGTATTAGGAAGCCCGCCATTCTGACCGCGCTGGCCCACATAGGCTGCAGCGATCCGTTGCTGTTGCTGTTGCTGTTGCTGCTGTTGTTGTTGCAGCGCGAGCTGTTGCTGCTCGATCTGCTGCTGCTGTTGCAGTTGATGCTGCTGTTGCTGCTGTGCGGCCGTCATGCCGGCAGCTTGCGACGATATTGACCCGAAATAGGCGTTGTGATGTGAGCTGGCAGAGGGTGAGGGCACGGGCGCAGCGGATCCGGGCGACATGGTGTAAGGTTGGTCCGACGATAGTGTGTTCGGCGGCGAGTGTAGTGAACTGGAACTACTCTGGAAGGCGGATGAAGCAGCCGAGGTCTGCAACGGGGGAGTGATCGTCGGATATGGAGGTCGGATCGATTGTCTTTGATATTCGTGGTCCATCAATAGGTTTGGAAATATTCTATGAAGGGCACGAATTGATCGGAGTTGAGATCAAAGGTCAAGCCGGGTTCGAGTCGAAGGAGAATGTCGGTATGAGTGGCCGGCACGGCTTGATGGTCGATCTCGGAATTTTTCGTGAACAGCTGCAAGGCAGGTCGCGTGCTGCGGAGATGGCCACGTCTGGAAGGTAGCTTGCGGAGACTCTTGCCGACACACGACAAGTGAACGCTCAGTGGCTACGACAACGGACAACGGCAACGAAGGAGGAATGCGAAGAGAGATAGAGAGCAAAGAGGGAACATGACGGAGGCGGCCAGATTATTATCGCCCGTATCTTTCTGCGCTATTGCACCTGTACCTGGTACCTCCTGCGGGCTGGATAAAGGTTGCGGTTGCAGACGAAAAATGCACCATCGATTCACCACTACCGACTTGCCTGCCTGCCTGCCTGCCGTGCCTGCTTGCCACGCTTGCCTACCTCCAGTCGCATCCGCGCACATGCATCGTCACAGGCAAACGGCCTAATGGAAAAAGCAGGGCCGCGACTAGTGAGACCACAACCGCCAGGCGAAGCAACGCCATGCACATGCACGATGGCTGCCTTTCCGCTCATCCACCGCACCTGCCCTCGCCCAGGGCGGCCCGGCAACTTGCGGCATTAGGCTTTTAGGCACGAATGGGCCAATCCGGGGTGTGCTGCTTGTGGGTGGGTAGGGGCAATCTGATGACCGAGGTCCAACTTTTTACACTATTTGCCGTGATGCTTGTCGATCGCGCCCGGGCGACTGGTTTCTTCAGGTAATTCTGGTGCGGCAGACGACACGTGCCTGCCGTGTCTGCTTGGTCACCGCCTTGAATCGCGACGTGCGCCCAATTGATTGCGAGCGGCCGTTGCTTCTGGGGCGCCTCGTCAAAAGACCCTTGATCCTCTCCGCAATTCAATTCAGGCTCGAGATCCTGCAACCGAGGGGAAGGACACGCAAAGAGCGCGCACTGTTCGGACTATCACAAGGATGGAATGTGACAGGCGTGGTGACATACTGCAGACTCACAGTGTCACATTAGTTCTTTCACCAATCCGCAGTACATGCCGCGCTGCGCTGCGAATGCTAAGGTAAGGTATGATTTAGTTCCGCATCAAGAGCAGCTCAACCAAGCAACCGGGGGAGTGCATGTAGCTTCGTAGCACCTGAACTTCGATCCAGTCGGAGGTACAAGAATAGGTAGCCACCTCCATTTTTAATGAAGATGCCACATGCCTATCTGTCAATCTACAGTACCACCACGGTACGCGGTACGATAGTACGGCCCGGCCTCGCCGGTTTGGGTCTTCTCCCCTGGTCAAGAGGAGACAATCGGTGACCATCGACGACCGCGAGGAAAGCTACAGGTCCGATCCACCACCCTCATCGCCAAACACTACTAATATTCCACCCACCACTCGCCGCCACCAGTCCTGTTGCATGCCCTATGTTCCCCCCAGGACGCCTTCAGCCCCGCATGAGGCATGCTGTCATGGCAGCCTTTGGTTCTCATTCGTCACACACCGGGGAGCGCCCGGTTGTTCATCATGTCGGCAGGTACTGTACGTACAGTACCTCACTGCTCGCAACGCTATAGTTGCCCTTTGTGTCTGCATCCTCCCAGCTGCTCCCGCTCCGCCTTACCAAATTTGTCAGTTGCAACATGCACCCGATCTTTGATTGAGGGAGCTCGTTGTGCGGGGATACCTGGGGCAACATGATGCTGTTTCACATGAGACGCGCGTTCTTCTGATTATCATCATACGTATTTACGCAATTGTACATTTGTATTCGTGGATGTGCCAATGGCGTTGAGGCGATCGCTTGCCGTTACTACATAAGTAGGCGCTCATATTCTTGACGCTTCACATTGTGAAATGCGCACGATGCTAGTGATGCGGATGGCTGCCAATCAGTCAGCGAACAGCAACACCGGCAAGTAACAATAGGAAGCGATGAACTAGAACCTTTACGCCGCAGACAACCCCTAAAAGCAAAATCGACACCACGATCATCGAGTTGGTCGGAACAAACAACCCTTAGGTACCAACAAAACCCTAACGACAACCCCAACTTCTCTGCCCACACTTTCCTTCCGTACCTCCAGCAGTGACATTGGGAGTGACGTCGCGTGCCGTGCTACCTATGCACTGTCTAGCCTCTCCTATTGCATGCCGTAACCATAGACGCCACACCATTGCAACAAGCACCACCTGCATGCATCAGCATGACGGTCGACGGGGGCCTTGGCAAATTGCTCCTCGCATCGCGCAGTGTTCTTCGTGATGAGGTGAAGGATGAACGGCAGCGAACGCGCGATCATAGGAGAGGTACAGTAAGTACGAAGATCAGCCAAGCGTTTACATACCTTCACAATGTTTCCAAATTTCAGGATGATATCCATTTTACCTGGCGTTGACCTCATTCAGGATCTTCCGAGTGCGGTCAGACATCCAGAGATAGCTAGTCGAACACAGTTATCTATGCTACAAATTCCTGATCCGGACGCCTTGCTGTAGTTTCAAACCATTACCGTATATGCTCCCTGAAACATCGCATCGCACTTCTTCACTCAGACCCACCACTGCCGCCAAAGCAGGCCAGAATGCTCGCCATATCCTTGACAATCTTCGCCTCGAGGACATTCTCGTGCGAACCCGCGTCGCGTGTCCTCTGCCATCGCGCCTCGAGGGCATTCGTCGGGGTGATGCGGTCGCGGAGCGCGCGCTTGTTGCGCCAAAGCGTCTCCACACGCGCCTTCAGCGCCGGCAGATCGAAATTGAGTTCGGGGATGTCGGCGGCGTTGATGCCCTCGGCGGCGCCGCGCGCGATGTCGGAGTCGACGATGAGCCCGATCATGGCCAAACTGTGCGCCTCGGACACGGCGCTGAAGGTGATGGCGCCGCCGTTGGGGTTGCGTGGACTGGGCTGCTCGTTGTCTAGCGATCGAGCCGCGCGTCGGAGTTGCTCGGGGAAGGTATTTAGGAAGACGGCGACTTCGGCTGCTATCGGCGGACCAACGGCATCGAGCAGATTGAGACAAAGTGGAAGGTAGCCCTCAGTCCAGATTGAGAACATACGGGTAGGTTCATCGAATGGCCCTTTGCCATTCGTTTTGCGGTAGTAGTTCGAGAGGTTCGCCGACGAGAGTTGGATCAGTACACCATCCAGGGCCATCTGTTCCGCCACGGGTCGAATGGTAGACAGAGCTAGCAGGAACGTAATCGCAACTTCGCCGTAGACTGGATCGGATTCCGTAACCTCTGCAAGCTGGTCTGACCACGAGTAGAGGCTAAGTGCACCGCGAATGATGGACGAGCCAGCCACCGTGTCAGAGAGCAGCGTCTGTACCGAGCTGATTCCAGGAACCGAGACAATCGCCTGCAAAAGGGCCGTGAGCAGTGCAAAGTCGGCTGGTAGTGCCAACTGGATATTGCTGTGTAGGTTGGCGCAGAGTGCACGGAAGCCTGGTGCGATTACCTTCCCAACAATGCTGACAAGAATCGTCGACGTGCTCGCGGGAAGGTACTCCATGACCTCGTCACTGGCCGGATTCGTTCTCGATGCAGCAATATACGTGTGCGGTTGTATCGCAAGGTACAGGACCTGAAGGAGTCTGCGATAATACTGAACGTCTTCAACCGACGTTGCGATATCGAAATCGACTGGCGAGCTCATGACTAGCTCCCAAGCAGCTGGCAGCAGCTCTTTCATGAACTGGCCATCAACTCTCTGCGCGACTAGTCGAGAAGCCACGATGAAAGCGAGCTCTAGCCTTAACTCCAAAGCTTCTGCCATGCATGGCTCGGCAAGTTGCACAGCAGCGTTCGCAAGTAGGCATTTCTCAGCAACTTTGGCGGCGGCCGTATGGAGGTTGGGATCTTGATCCGCGCATTCGCAGAGCGTAGTCGTGAGGGTCTTCCAACTTCGCAAGAGTTGTAGCTGTGCATTAACAAGGCTCATGTTGATGTTCGCTCGGAGAAGCTCCTCGGAGAAGCCCTTGTTATTACCACGACCTCCCCCTGACCATGATTCATCGTGACCTAAGATTTGTGCCGCGATCTCGCGATCGTAGAAGTACTCCGTTCCAAATGGAGCTGGGTTGATAGTAGTTCTTTCGAATTCCGAAATTTTGCACTGTGGGAACCGGCGAAGGAAGTTGTCTGCCAAGTTCCTGTGCAGAGATCGATTATAGGCATCAACTGCGACTCCAAAATCCCGTAGAAAGGCGAGCTGCGGGATTAGCCCTTTGAGGACAGTCTTATCACCAGTCTGCAAACTGGCGTGGACATTGATCGCAAGAACGTCGCATAGCCACGCTGCCATTTCATATTCTCTGGCGCGGCGAAGTAAGGCGTCTGAGCTGCTTGCAGGTTCCTTGAACACGTTCTTGAGGTTGTCCAGCCATGCGACCGTCTGTCTTAAGAATTGAGGATGGCTGCGTAGCTTTTCTGTTGACCACACGAGCGTCTGCTGAGCGAGTGCTAGAAACTTGAGTATTCCCAATGCGCGCTCGGGCGCGATGTTGTTGATGTCGGAAAGCTGGTCCAAAGCGTGACCAAGCACGGTGTTTCCCTTGATTTTATCGTGTTCGCCGCCTTTGCCGCGAGTCTTGGGAAGCCTTCCTGTAAGCAGAAAGATACTGACCCACTGCTGCTTGCTGCTCATGATCGCTGAGAAAAAGTCCCAAATTTTGCGTTCATCTCGGACTTCTAGCAGAGGTCGATCTAGGCGGGTGATCAGTACCAGGACTTCTTTAGCGACATGGGGCGCGAATGAGCCGAGTAGTGAAGGAGGGTCATTTTCGGCCGAATCAATGGTAGAGACAATAGCAGACAGTAGCGGATATGCTTTTGACTTGTATGTCAAACCTGCGGCCAAGAGCGAGACAATATTTGGTAGACAGCGAAGCATATCGGTTGCGAGGGCGAGACCCCGATCTCCCACTAATTTCCGGGGCTGCATTCCCTCCGTGTGCGTCGACTGGATGGCCACATATTTCTTGTCTGCCGTTCCAGCGTAACCAATCGCCGTACGAAGTACTGTAGTCAGGAATAACAGAGTGGCATTCGTCTGTTCCACCACGCTTGTATACAGACCTGTAGGAACCCCGTCGTCGGTCACGAGCAGACCAGTTGGTAAGAGCCGGGAGAATATCTCCGGTAAGGGGCTCGGGCCGACGTCTGGTGCGCAAGAATCGCGCAGAGCATCAGCTGCGATGCTGAGAACATTAGTGAAATCATTGGCCGCTTGGTCTGCCAAGCCGATGCCGTAGCGCACAGTCAAAAGTTTTGTGAAGGATCCGAGGATGCTCGTCAAAAGGTCACATCTCTCGCTTGGTACGGAGAATTTCCAGTCTGGTATGTTTTGTACCGCATCCAGCAATATCTTTTGAAATGCATTCAGAACAGCGCTCATCGTTCGCTCCGGTGTGGAATCTCTGAAATGCGTGACCCGCTCGAACCGACTGGTGTTTGTTTTTGGCCCTTGAGACTTCCTCTTGACCAGGCCAGAGATTGCATCGTCCAGTAGATGTGAGTGTAGCCGAACACATGCAACTAAAAAGCGGTACCGGCCCGACTGGATCTCACCACCACCGACCACAGAAGCAAGAGAAGCAGCGCCATCGACCACTCCTAGAAGACTGCTTCGTGCCAAAGTTGACCAGACTCTCTCTGGCGATAGTGCTACCAAGGCGGCAAAGAACTCTGCCGAGGCAATTACAAGCTCTAGCGAACCGTCTTGGGGGTTCTGATCGAGGAAGCCCATGAGCTCTGCTTCGAATATCTCAGAAATGATCATAACAATGTCCAGCTGGTCGCTCAAAGCGTTGCTCAAGCGTCCAAGTAAATGCCGTGCTTCTGAGCTGCTATCATCTTCTTCCAGGCAGGCATTGAGTAGGCTGACGAGAAGTGCGACCAGTTCAGCTGCAGCAAATCGGTCTAGGTTCGCTCCAGGTGCTGCAGGAAGTCGTGAACTATTTGGCGTGAAACTGTACAGAAGCAGGCCAAGGTACTCAAGTCCTGAGTGTTCATGCTCGAGCTTGAACACAAACGGGCGCGGCTCTTTGACAATAGTTCCAAGGGTCCCAGCAGCTACCAAGGCAGTACTTTGATCTTCAGATGCTCCAACTGCCAGCAGCTTCGGCTGCGAAAAGTAACCAGAATTCCAGAGCATAAGATCTTGCCTGGAAAGAAACAAGGGGAGATTGTCCGTGAGAATCATTTCATTGCTATTCATGTTCTCGTGCTCCAGTTGATAAGAGGTGAAGCTCTCTGGCACCATTAAGGTCAAAGAAGGAAGATTGTCGAGTAGATGAACGACGGGCAGGTTGGCAGGTCGCCCAGATTCATTTCTCGACGAAGCCAACGCTGTCAGCAAACGGACCAACGGAGATAGCTCATGAGGGTAACGAGCGAGTGCTTGATCAAGAATGGCCGGGCGGAGCTGGTCAAGGTCGTTGAGAACGCGGCCCGCAAGTACGCCTGTGTGTATGCGAGAAGTGTCATCCTCGCTACAGGGCACCAATAAGGAAAGTAGTGCCTCCAAGACTTCACTGCCGTACTGCACGAGTGCGATAGTGTGTCGGAGCACATCGAACAAAGCTTCCTTGCTGACATATGCGACGGAAGAATCCATGTTCGAGCCGAACAAGAGGTTGATGGTGCTAGCAAGCGTGGAAAGCACACTCATGACAGCAAGGCCGTCCACAGCAGTTGCAGCGAACCACCTGGAGGGATCGTCTATTGTCTCTCCAATCCCTCGGCTTAGAAGGTCGGTAGCCTTCTCGAATTCCGACATCCAGTGCACGGAAGTCCGCCTTGTTGAGTTTGCTGTAGCATCTGCGCCTGCGTCCCGATGGGCTAGAGAGATTTCCTGAATCACGCTTGTGATCGCGCTCCACGTAAGAACTGCTGGGGCAGCAAGGTTCAGCCCTCGGAGAGCACTGATTCTGAATGCTTCGTGTATCATCTTCAGACAATCCGCATCCTCTAGGTAAGTGCTTGTGTCGGTGGATCGTGATTCAAGCCCAGCTGCACCGAGAATGCTATCAATGACGAGGTTCGCCCTGAGGATCTCAACGCAAATCACTGAAATGAGCAATTGCAGTGGAGAGACATCGATACCCATTGCAGCAAAAAGTTGAGTGCCATCCTGGAAGAATTCTAGCTTTTTCATCAGCGCGAACCATGTTGAGACCAGTGAAGCTCGAGGGGCCCCTTTGAGGCTGTAAAGTCTCGCTAGCAGCAGACGAAGGATCTGACATATTTCGGAGAATTGAGCTTTGATGAAGGACTCTTGGATGTTCAATGCAATTATTGGCTTGGGCCACAGCTTGCTGTCCTCAACGCTGTCGAACAGCTCTCTCAATCTGACGACGTACTCTCGGCAAGACTCTGATAGATTTTGTGAATCACCGGCGCTGCTTGGAGGTCCGAAGATCTGGACCGCTAAGCGGTCGAGCCAGACTGCCCGGCTCTGGGATAGAGAGAGTGACCCTGGCAGATGACCCAGACCTTGCCCTTTGCTGACAGATAGTCGGCTTGCAAGATACGCAGCAAACTTGAGGATATGGTCCCTCTCGCAGTGATATATGCCCAGCAATGCGATATGTCGAACCTCTTCGGTCCTGTTGACTGGCTGCACAGCGGCTCCATTCAAAGCAAGTCCATCGGCAGCACTCAGCGATGCCGCAAGAGGTAGTGATGCCAGTTCTTCTGATTGCGCATTTAAGAATCGAGTTGGCGTACGGTTCTGTTGTTCTAATACAGCCAAACGAAGCGCCTCGAGTTCTTCGATCTGCAGCTCTTTTGATAGCCATTTCGCATCGCTCTTCACTTCCTCGATATTGTACACACTCTCTCCAGCCTGCGTGACATGTATAGGCGCTGTTCTGTTCTCGAAATCGCTTGCGCTTTTGGTCGAAGGCTTGCGGAAAGGTGCCAAGGGCGATCGTAGGATGGACAGACTGTCGGAGTTGTTCAAAAAATGTTCAAGAGTGGTATTGCCAGGATCTTCGCGAAAAGCATTGTATGCGGTTCGCCAGCCAATGACTTGTGTTTCGCCGGTGAGCCATTTGTCGAGAGGCGGAAGATAACACCACTCCGAAGTTGCTGATGCTGCCATGCTTGCGCTGTGGTTCGATGCGATCTGACAGTTTGGGAAGCCAGCTCGCCAATCTCGTCCACCAGCACGACAAACTATGTCATGGTACAGTAGGATCCATCGTCCGGCGTCCGTAAAATGGCTTCTCTAATGCAATGTACAGGGAATGTCAAGTACACCACTTTTTACTTTTCTACACGCGACTTTGACGCGAGTGTTTGCGAATTGACGACAGCTCCCAGAGCTTGAGCTGGGTCGCGGAGGAAAGGGAAGGTGTGCCGAGCTGGACTCTTACGGTGCTCCAAGCGGACCTGAGGCTATGCGACTCCTCTTACTGAGGACGAACTCTTTCACACGGGAACTCCATTCGTCAGACTGCCCACCATGACTGTCGCAGAGGCTATTTCCCATGCTGCTGAAAGCGTCAAGGAGGCCGTTGGTCTAGGCCACAGCGGCCCAAGTACGCGTGAGTCTGCTGCATGCCACGACAGGTTCCAATGCTAATCCCGAGACCCAGCCGCAACTCGTGAGGAGATGTCTGCCGCAAAGCTGCCTCTGGCGTACCGGGACTCATGCGCTCACCTCCTGATTCCTCTCAACAAGTGTCGCTTCGACAATTACTACCTCAACTGGAGATGCAATGTACGGGCCTGATGTCATCTTTGAAAGCGCAGGCCATTGACACATTCGAATAGGACGAGAGACATTCATACGAGAAATGCCAGTATGACGAATTCAAACTACGGGTGAAGAAGATGGAGCAGATCCGGGCAGAGAAGGAGGGGGCACGAAGTAATTGAACATGCCGCGCAAGCCTGGCGTGAATGATGTTAGAAACTGGGAATGTGGATAATAGCAAACGCAAGATCTGCTTCGCTGTAATTCCTGGATGCCCGCTACTATTGTACAAACAGTTCAAGGATATTGCGGCTGTGCTCAGAGAGCTGCCCGTAAGAATATCAGACGATCCAATTTTCTGCATCAGCCCAACTTGGAGTTCTCCGACTCCGGAATCTTTCAAACCACGTTCATGCTGAGACCCTTCCAGGGTGAACCTTTGCTATTGACTGTTGACACAGATGAATCCCGAGAGAGCTCACCAGAATGCTTTCAGTCAGCCTCGGAACTATCGGCCGGGTTGGACAGGCTTCCAGCGTGCTCATGCTGGTTGATGTGAGACTCGGGCGTCTTCGCCCTTTTGGTCTTCGTTCCAACTTCTTCGAGGTTCCTGCGTTTTACAAGCACAGAGTCCATCTCTGAAACTGATTCGTCCGAGTTGTGCGCTCCAGACATAGTTCGCTGCTCGGATCCATTCCGCTCTCTCAATCCGGCATTGAGCTGAGTAAAGTTCTCATGAGGGCGCGGAGATGGCTCGGCAGAATCTACAAGTACCAGCGACTCTGTCTCAAGAGTCTGACAATGCTGGTCGTCGGGTTTGGGAGACAAGGGCCGATCCTGAACTGCGCAAGTAGAAGTGCTGTCCTGCAAATCACGGATATGAGCGTCTGCTCCATCCGTGGTAACTTCTTCACGCTTGCCTTCTGTTGTTTGACCTAGAGATTCAGCGCGGACCATTTCTTCATCAGCAACTCCAGATCCATTGCTTTCCGGCGTTGGATTCTCTGGAATATCGGGTGTATTGGAGGCGCTGCCGGTATTGTCTTGCTTGTGAGTGAAAGGCTCTGCTACTGTGTCGCTGGCATGCGTAGCTGTCGCAGGTGATACATCGAAGGGTAGCCCTCGTGGACCATATGCCGGAGGCTCGTATTGGAATGGTGCCTTGGAGAACTCATCGAACGTGAAGAAGTCATCGCCCCAACGGCCCCGTGAGATACTGTTCGTGCCGATATAAGAACGGCTCGCTCGTTCTCGCTCGTTGCGTTCCATTGCGAACTCAATTCGATCCTCCCAATCGATCCAGGTCCGGTTCTTGAAAAAGAGTTTGAATCGTCGGAATGCTGTGTCCCACGTAGAACCGATCGAGGTGATAATCTCGTTCCTGGGAAGCGTTGCCGTGCCGCTGAACTGAGCATTGACAGCATATGTGTGAGGCGCCGTATTCGATTCATAAATCTGCAACTTGATCGAATTGTCAGTCTTCTTTTGCAAGGGACCGAGATAAGCGAATGGTAAGGGAATAGCCACTCGATACTCACCGTGATGGCCCAGCGTTCGTTCCTGTTCTCCATGTGTGCAACTTTGGTGATAGTGATATCGTAGGCGAAGCCACTGCTGTCTCGGTAAACATTGTAATTTCCTGTTTCGACATAAGCTGGGGAAATTAGACCTCGTTCAATAAATCCTTACCCGAGAGAACATCTTTTGCAGCACGTTTCGCATTCTTCTTGAATATCTCGGCAACAACAGGGTTCTGGGTTGTTTTCATCCTGGCCTCTTGCTCCTTCTCTTCCTGAAGGCGTTCTCTTTCTGCTGCCTCGTTCTCCTGTCTCTGCCTCTTGGTAGCTCTCCGGACCTCTTCGTCATCTACCAGCCCATTTGTATGTTCCTCAAAGGCCCGCACCACAGACGCTTGAAGGCTGTCGCTGTTGGATTTGTTGACGGGCTTGGCTTGAGTGGCACGACGTTCCTTGCTTGGGTTTGCCCACAGGTACTTTCGTTCGCTGACCTTGTTCTTGTTAATCATCGAATCAAGCCATTCGAATTTGACGATTTTGATCTTCTGTCCTTGCTCGATACGCTCACGCGCAGTAACGACTGAAAGTTTGTTCTCGTGCCAGTGATCCTCCGTCACGACCAGATGAGTAGTGTCATCATTGACTGTAGTCTGGTATGTTCCACTGCAGTGACTAATCCATCGCTTCATATTCTCAGCGTTGTAGTCGTCACTCCATCTTCCAGATGTGGCTATGTAGCAGCCTTTCAAGCGACTGGAGACCATGATGTCACCTCGACCAATTCAAGCCTGCAACACACAATCAATATCTGAGCATCTGCGGATCGCTAACGATAGGAAATACGCTCACTCAGTGTGGTAGAGTTGTTCGTTATGGAGAGGGGGCCTGGTGGAATTGACACTCCGTTTGTCAGGGAAATCGACGGCCCGGCACTCTAGGTTCCAATATTGATCGAGCAATCAAGAATTTGTTGCCGTTCAACGGTCATGTGAATGACACTCGGAGGTGATGATAGTATCATTTATGTGATCGCGACTGGCCTAGTAAATCAACATGCTCAATAGCCATAAACCTGTGATCGATATTTGTGCTTGATGCAGTTTGCATGTGATGTCAAAGGGCAACCTCGCGCACATGCCACAATTTCAGGCCCTGCGAAGTGATGTGGATATCGAGATAGCTTGACGGTATGACGAAACACCACGCCTTGAAAGCTAGAGTCTCGGCGAAAGTCTGAATTGAGATACTAAGTATTCTAATCATAGAGAGATGTGAAAGTTTACAGAGCCAGACTCTTCGCCTTCGTCACGAAATCCCGGATTTTCTCGAGGCTCTGCTGCCCATCTACTTCCACACCACTGCTGATGTCCACACCAGCCAGGCGTGCTTTGGAATCGCCCAGCGCTTCGACTACTGCAACGACATTGGCTGGTGTGAGGCCACCGGCGAGCAGAACGCGCAATCCTTCATTGGCTTGCAATAGAGACTTGACATTGGCAGTCTCCAATTGCTTACCGCTGCCAGCTCCTGGATCGAGGAGGGGAATCGAGTGATAGCCGGGAGTTGCAAGTCCAGCATCGTTCGGACCAAATGAATGAATGACGGGCACAGGAATAAGCCGGGCCCATTCTAGAGGCTCAGATCCGTGCAGTTGGACAATGTCGAGATTGAGCAATCTCTGTTGCTCAAGAACGTACTCAAGTGGCTGGTCCATGAAGACACCAACGAGTAACGCTCTTTCGGCATGTTGAATGTGATGGGCTGCAGTGTGCTCAAAGAAGCTCGTCGCTTTTCTGCTTGCTTGAGTGACATAGTCGTCTTCAGACGAGCCGTTCTTGGCAGTGTTATGAACTGCATGAGAGATCTCAAGAGCGGTTTCGGTAGACACAGTACGCTTGCGTCCCTGGACAAGAATCATGCCGATGAGGTCAGCACCAGACTCAATGGCGCACTTGGCGGCCTCGGCACTCCTGGTACCACATATTTTCACAAGTAAGCGACGCTGAGCCTTAGACTCAAGCGCTGACTCACTACCACCCAGAAGCTCCGAGATGAAAGAAGCTGTATTTTTGGCTCGCATCAAGGCTTCACCAACGAGTACGGCACCTACACCGCTCTTCTGGTAAGGGACAACGTCCTGCGGTCCAGAAATACCGCTGAGAGCACATAAGATCGTCTCTTTCGGGACCATCTCCAGAAGTCTCGTTGTTGTCTCCATATCAACCTCGAAACTGGTTAGATTGCGGTTGTTGACACCGATGACTTTCGAACCGAGTTCGACTGCAATCTTCATCTCATCTGCGTTGTTGACCTCGACCAATGGCTCCATACCCAGCGACTGAGAGTATTTATAAAGCCTCGTTAGTGTTTCAACGTCCAGCATCTTGACGATGAGCAAAACCGTATCTGCGCCTGCAAGGCGAGCCTCAAGAATCTGATACTCCTCGAATATGAACTCTTTGCGTAGGATCGCAGGTCGGTTTGGCATGCCATCGAGCATCTGGCGAACGCTTCTCAAATCCTCAATGCTTCCTTTGAACCACTCGGGCTCTGTGAGGACGGAAATCACACTGGCCCCCGCTAGGGCATATGTGCGAGCTTGTGCTGGAGCGCAGGTCGAAAGTGAAATGATACCCTTCGACGGGGAAGCCCTTTTGATTTCGGCCATCAGTGACAACTTGAACGGCGATTGTCTCAGCCTTTCAGGAAATGAGATGAGCGACGGAAATATGCCGAGGTCATACGCGGCTTGCAGGTCTTCAGGACGTTTCGAAGGAATGGCTTTCTGAGCAGCGACGAGAATTTTCCGGTGGTCGTAAATCTGTTCCAGAATGGAAGCTTTCTTATCACTAGTGGCAGTACCTTTCGGCACATTTACAACGACCGGAACGGGCTGATTGTGAATCCATTTGTTGGCTGCCCAGGTGCCACCTTGCAGCCTCAAGAAGTTCTTGAACATCGTCCGGCCTTCGGCAGTAAGGATGCTTTCCGGATGGAATTGGACCCCTTCGACGGCAAACTCCTTGTGACGAACACCCATGATGACAGTCTTTGAGTTGTCGCTGCCCAGCTCCACCCACGAAGATACCTCGAGGCATTCCGGCAATGTCGGGTGAGTGCCGGCTAGCGAATGGTACCGTGTCACAGGAACATTTTGCGAGACGCCAGCATACACACCCTTGCCATCATGCTTAAGCAAAGACGTTTTTCCATGCAGGATCTCGCCGGTTTGCTGTACGGTGCCACCATAGACCGAGTAAATGCACTGTTCGCCCATACAAACACCGAGAATGGGGATCTTTCCCCCGAAGTGGTTGATGGCATCCTTGCTGATGCCGGAGTCCGTGACAGGATGCCCAGGGCCGGGACTGACAACAAGCTGAGTCGGGTTTTTGGCAATGAGCTCATCGATCGATATCTCGTCGTTCCGGTACACTGTGACTCGAGCTCCCTCGAGAACTAAGTATTGGTAGACATTCCAAGTGAAGGAATCATAATTATCGATAAGGACAACATTGTCGGCTGTTGGGATAGGTTCTGCCGGTGATGGATGCTGTGGTGAATGGTCGATGATATCTTGTTGAGCCATTTTTGCGCAGTAACGATCGTTGTGACAAGCGATGTGCTCGGTGGGGTGACAAATGAGTATCGTAGGGCAAGCTCTGGAGAAACTTATTTCACATTTGCGCCCGATGTCGGGATGTACACGAGGTGCAGACTTGAGTCAACTTGGCATTATGACATATTCGAAGTGGTCGGTTGATGTAAATGCTGAAGACAGCGAGATTGACGAGCTTGCAAAAACTTATCACCGCTCTCTTAGTGAGGCAATTTTTCACAGTTAAACCATTGCTTCCATAGATCAGGAGCCTCTGATGGTGGCGGTCATTGACGGGCAGAATTGCGGGACGCCCAACCGGCATGCGGCTTGAGTCATGAGAAATCGCGTCCCTGGGTGATTGATTCTGGGTGAAGTTCTGGGCACGACGATAGCTTCCAGTCCGACGCGGTGTTCGTGGCATTGTCGCGACTTTTACCTCCCACCACACTCAAGATACTCCACCCCAAGCGCCGAAACGTCATCCAGGAAAACCAACCCCGGCAAACCGACTCAACAGCAGGTCGCACATCGTCGAGCGGCGCCCCGTCGCACACACCGTGCAACATGTCGCGCAGCGATAAGATTTACAGCGCTACCTATAGTAATGTGAATCCTCCCTGCCATTCCTCGCCCAACATCGATCCTAACGATTCCCAGGTGCCTGTGTACGAGTACAATGTTGACGGCAACCATGTCATGCGCCGCCGGTCAGATGACTGGATTAATGCGACTCATATCTTGAAAGTCGCAGACTACGACAAGCCTGCAAGGACTCGAATACTGGAAAGAGAGGTGCAAAAGGGCGTACACGAAAAGGTTCAGGGAGGCTATGGCAAATATCAAGGTATGCAGGCGCTGTGCAGCTTTGCTGGCTGTGGCATCAAATCGGACGATGGGTCAGATTTAATACCGAGACAGGAACCTGGATACCTCTTCCGGATGGAAGGGAGCTTGCAGCCAAGAACGGGGTTCTTGAGAAGTTGCTTCCCATCTTTGAATTCGTACCCGGCGATCGATCTCCACCGCCTGCGCCTAAGCATGCGACAGCATCATCAAAACCAAGGGCTCGCGGGCCAGCTCAAAATAAACGTCAACCAGGTAAGCAGGGACACAGAAATGTTGAGTATATCGTGGTCGAAATCTTACAATGGAGTAGTGTACAGCCAGCCGCAGGATTACGACCAAATGGACATCAGTATCCAAGGTGGCGAAACGCCGGATCGGGACGCCTTTTCTGAATCTGCCTTTGATGAGTACGATCAATCACAATTCACAAATCCCCGCAAGAGACGGAAAATCGAGGAGCATCTATCGCAAGCCGACAAGGAACACCAGTTATGGGCGGATGAGTTACTCGACTACTTCATGCTCCAGGACAGCCCTTACGATTCGCTTCCGGTCGCGCCAATCCCGCCAGTCAATGCCGATCTCAATCGTCCTATCGATGACAAAGGCCATACAGCACTTCACTGGGCAGCGGCAATGGGTGATCTCGAAGTCGTGAAGGATCTCATCCGCCGTGGCGCTCGCATCGATGTACAGTCCAAGAACGGAGAAACCCCACTCATGCGAGCCGTGGTGTTCACGAACAACTATGATCGACAGAACATGGAAAGACTAGCCGGCCTCCTTATCCAAACTGTGAACATGCAAGAATGGTACGGCAGTACCGTGTTCCATCATATTGCAAATACCACGGAGAGGAAAAGCAAATATCAGTGCGCTCGGTACTATCTTGATTGCATCCTGAATAAGATGACGGAAATATTGTCTCCAGATCAGATTGAGCGGGTGCTCAACGAGACTGATCAAAATGGCGACACCGCAATTTTGATTGCTGCACGGAACGGTGCCAGAAAGTGTGTAAGGAGTCTTATTTGTCGAAACGCAGATTCCAGCATAGTCAACACGGCAGGCGAAAACGCAGAGCAATTTATCATCGAGCTTAACAATCGCCGCAAAGAGCGCGAACACCACAGTCGTCAATTATCGTCGTCACCTTTCCAGGGCAATGGCAGTCTTGCGTTGGGTGGACCAGTACAACCCCACTTGAAAGGCATTCAAGCCAGTTCAAATTCACTGGCACTCCTTTCACAAAATACAACCAATGGCTTGGTCAATGATAATGGCGCTCAGGAGGATTACAAGTCAGAAATCGCACTTGCGATGAAGACCTCAGTCATTCCAGCGGTTCTCGATAAGTTCCAGGCATTGATCGAGAACGTCGAGACGGAGTTGGTGGAAAAGGATGCGGAACTTGCTGAAGCGGAGCGGGTTGTCGCCAGAAGGAACAGTGAGCTGGAGCAGCTAAAGGCCCAACTCGACGAGGTCCGCGCTAAGGACCTAGAACACACGAATGGTGCGCTCGAGGACAACGATGTATTATCGGCAGAACTTGACACTCTCATGGCAGAGTGCGGCGCGTTGACAATGGACGAGCAAAACTCATTACTGGCTGGCATCCTGGAACGCGAAAAACTCAGCGCCAGCCAATTAGCACCGGATGGAGATGTGAACGGTGTTGGTGGAGCAGACGCCCGCGGGTCTGTTTGCGAGAAACTGCGGCTGGTCAACGACCTCCAGGCGCTCGTGCAGCTTCGGCAGGAGCTGGTGAACACAATTGTTCAGAATCTATCTGTTGCTGGCTATGGGAACAAGCAATCAGAATACAAGCGCCTCATTACAGGCGCTCTCCGAGTACCGGAGGAGGAAGTTGAGGAAGCCCTGCCGGGCATAGTTGCGGAATTGGAAACGTCGTATGACCTGGAACATGTCGGAGCTTAGCGAGCCTTTGGCCATGTGTCTGCGCATACACGCCTGCAGTCGACACTTGCTTGGTTGCATTCTGAATGACGACCAGTCGTTGAACGACGTTCAAGGAAAGTTTCGAAGACTTAATGTACCATCCGCTGTGTGGCCATGCATGTCAGTCATTCTAATATCGGAATGAAACTTGTATGAGAGAAATAACAAGGAATCAGCTGTGAAGTTCTGTTTCTCTGAAAAATACCTAAATAGTGCACATTCCACAAAGGAGGCCCTCCAGCTGACAGAAAGCTTTGAGCTTGCGAAGCGTAACACGTCGGCGTCGTCGCAGCGCGTCACTTTTAGTTCACATGCAAGCTTCACGATTTCAAGGACCTTGACCCTACCAAAAATTTCACCTCTTCTTCTTACCAGGTCAGATTGATGAAAACGTCAGACCTTAGGGGTACTTTGATCTGAAATCTTTCCCATGCATCGCCATAATTGGATGTCTTTGTGAAGCTGCTCTCAGCACACACCTGCGATTAAACGCGTTCGCTACGAATCACCAACACCTAAATGCAATGAGCTCCTATACTGCTGCCCTCCAGCAGCTCAAGGAGAACGATGACAAAGCCTTTGCGCAGGCGCTCGACGAACAAATGAAAGAACAACAAAAGCTCCATGTCGCGGCGCTCGACGAATCGCTGGCGCGACACACCGCGGTTCGGCGCGAGGCGGAACTCACACTCGAGCAATATCAGCTGGAGGAGCGGCGCAAGCAGTTATTGGTGGAAGAAGAGCAGAAGCGCCGCGTTGCCGAGAGTCAAAAGAGGCTCCTGGAGGAGCAAGAGGCGCAGCGCAGGAGAGATGCGTTCAGAGAGCAACAGCAGCTCGAGGCGCAGCGTCGTGTTGAGCTGGAGCGAAGGCAGGAGCAGCTTGCTCGGGAAGAGAAAGCGCGGCAGGATGCTGAGATAAAGGCCCGAGAGGAGGCGGGTCGAAAAGCTCGTGAAGAAGCAGCAGCGTTGAAGGCGCAGCAACAAGAGGAAGCAGAGAAAGCAGAGCAAGCAGCAAAAAGGAGCGCAGATAATGCTGCATCATTAGCGAGTAAGACTTCGCAAGCTGCAGGTGCAGCTAACAGCGTATCTCAACAAGACCAAGGGATCATGTCATCAACACCTAATGAACGCTTAGTCCTGCATCGACAATACCTCGATTTACATGTCCGCTTGAAAGAGATGCGAAAGAATGTGCTTGATGGTTGCAAGAATGGGCCGGTGAAGGGGTTGAAGAACCAGGTTTCTGACTGGAGACGGGCGATCGGAAAGTGTTGCGGCCAGCTGAGCGTGGTGAATAAAGACGGTAATCGGCGAGCCATGAGGGAGATCGAGGCAATCCTGGATGCAGCTGGGCAAGTCGAAGGACAACCGATGGTCGATCCGTCACTGTATGTCATTCAGACCGGCGGCCAGAGTCTCGGTGGACCGGTTTCTGGGTTGATGATCTACTTGCTCAACATTCTGGTCAAGAAAATTGTTGCGCAGCTGGGCTACGAAGCTGCCATCAACCCTGCGATCGCAGATCCCATTGGCGTCATGGCACTGACAGTCTTCGCCAGCCCGAAGTATCAAATCAATGGTGTGGCATTCATGGATCTTATGTGGGCGAAGTACAACCGCGCCTGCCCAGTGCTCTTCGGAATCACTGCGCCCGAATCGACCAACGCAGGTAGAAAGCTGCTCGGATGGGCACAGGAAGACGATGAGCGTACGGGCAGCAAGACCTGGGTGAAAGCAGAGGCACATTATGGCCGCATGCGTGGTCTCGCGGCCGGCTATGCCGCCTTCACCTTGCGTGATTTTTCTAAATCTGCCAAGAAGAATCCGGTGCCCAATCGCTTATACTGGGAAGCAATAGCCCGAATCGTCAACACACCGCCGCAACATCAAATCGCTTCGCAGTATGCCGTACTCAAGGCCCTCATCGATGTCACCTTCATTCCGCGCTTCATCAACTTCTTTGGTCGCGCAGCCTTCGCGGCCATGCATACCGCTTTCATTGATTTTCCAAAGACCGCGACGGCGCAGGCGCGCGCGAACCTGGACTTCAACGGCTGCGTTAAATCTGTCGAGAGCATGCCTATGATTCTGGACCGTGATTTGCACCTCTGTCTGTAGAACAGACAGGGAGAGGCGCCTGCACGGATTGATTCGCCTGTTATCGCTAGCACCTACCCGACTCCCAACATTCCTCTGTTCGAGAGATCGGGCAACACGTTACCGACGGGAATACCGCCTTCTGCTGGCCGCAAAATACCAACAAGACATGACCGCGCGATAGGGAAAGGAGAAACTGTGCATAGAGTAGAGAACAAGGGGGCCCCAACGCCTCGGAAACCTAAAGCACCAGAGGCACGTCCAAACCACCCGAGAGTAAGCCCGTTCATTGTGAAACATGGCCACGACCACACGCCTCGGAGAGTTTCGGGCCTGCAGCCCAAAACACCTGGCTCTGCGCCCCAAAGGGTCAAGAAGAATCGACTCAGCCGCAAGGATCCGGTCTCCCCTTGTCACACCTTGCAGAGTCCGATTATTCAACATCGGGTGAACATGGATCAAGTCACAATAACGTCGCGCGTGCCGGGTCACGCGCATCCATTGACACCGGCCGCAACGAAGAGGGTTCATTCCACGACGAGGCAAGCGTTGACGCTGGAGCATAGCATTTGGGCGCCCAAGGCGGGCACGCCGAAAGTCGCGCGTCGTGGACGTTGGGGGCGACCTTGAGATTGATATGCATTGGAGTGGCAAAAGCTTATAGATATGGCCGTCGTTTCATGCTCATGGGTGTTATGTTTGGCACAGTGGTGGATGACGACAGATGATTTGTTGTAAGCTATTCGTGCTACAGCGCAATTTCCACTCATGATGATCAACAATCAATGACCACATGAATGATCTTTACATACTTGTCACTTTCTCTTCGGTGTCGTTGGTGACTGACTGATGTTGCCTTGCTCGAGGATGGCCTCGATTCCGTGCAATCGTCGCATCAGTTGCATGAAACCGTCGTCTTCTTCAGTGTCCTCAATGTCGGGACCGACATCTTTGGGAAACCAATCTGCAAAATCATCGCTCCACTTCGTTTGTTCGCCGATCTTGAGGCTCTCATTTTTGGCGAACCACGTGTCCCATGAGGTTCGGAAAATGGAAAGCGCCCAGCGGTCCTCATAGACTTTGGGCGTCCCGGGACGAAATGTTTCAGTCTGATCGTCATACTCTGTTACGCTGAATCGCGTAAGTTCGAGCGAGAAGTCGGTGTCGTTCATCCTGTACTGGTAGCTGGCCATTTGGCGCACGCTTCTCAGCTTCAGGTGAGGAGGATGTTTAACAAAGGCTACATTTTGCGTGTTGCTGACGGCACGCTGCGGATCGATGGTCACTTTTCCAGCAAAGCTGGTCATGATATCTGAGAGGCGAGTTGGGTCGACTGGACGTGACGCCAGTAGCTCGATTGCCCAGCACGTGCCTGTGTTCAGATTTGTGGAGGTCATATGAACAAGCTTGCTTGGCCCGGATGACTTTTGATTGTGCAGACGCGTCCATTTCGGCGTGGCTGCTGTAAAGCACGGGCTATCTCCGGTCTCGCTGTGCTCTGTCCATGTAATGGAAAGGCACAGATCTCCGCCAGGGTCGTCGAAAGTGAAGACCGTCGAAAAGACGGGCTTCACATCGTCTAAAGTCTCGGTAATCGCATCGCCGGGTTGTAGGAAGTGCTTCGCCTGGACAAGGTGTTTCAGTGCGTTCTGCTCGTAGGCCTCAATGCCGATTCTACAGTATGACTGTCAGTTGACGCAAAAAGAGCAATATGGGTACACCAACTCTTGCGACACTCTAGCTTTGAAGCCATTGGCTGCCGTCATGCGCTCATACTCCTCAAGCTCATACCGGTCTCCTTCGCGTGGGTTGAGTACTCGGTCTAGCAGAAGCTTTCCGAGGCGAAATCGTAGACAAAGCACACCATGATAGAAGTGTAGCTTTCTGAAGGACTCTGCTAGCGTAGCCCGGAGACGCACCAACTGCATGTCTGCTTTTCGCTCAGCATACTTTCTGACATCTACAGAGACCAGTTCGCCTTGCGCAATGGGAAACATCTTCATTACTGGCCCAGCCTGAACCGTTGGAGAAATGGTCTTGGGTCCTCTGTATTCCACTCGACTGATATGCGTAAGGATAATTCCGTCGGCTGGCCAACGAATTGTATGCAGATGGATCGGAGCAATCTGGCGAGCCATGACCTGATAAAAGGCCTGCCGAATTTGGACGAGCGCCGACGGTACGTGTTTGGGCTTGCCCATCGCTTGGAATACCGAAAGGTCGCTTTTCCAGACGATATAGCAGGAATGGCTCATACGTATAGGGTCCAATGCTTCGAGGTGAGGTCCGAATACCTCATCCGGCCTCATTTCATCCTCTGGCCAGCGGAAGGTGCCGATGGATTGGTGAACCGTATCGTACGGAGGATGCTGCCGGAACTTTTCTCGCTTAACTTCGTGCCTCCATCTTTTTTCTGCTAACTCTCGGCGCTTAGCTGTGTGACTTACAACCTTAGAGAACTCAGCGGATGCCTTTGACTTCGCGGCTGGCAGTTCTCGTTCAATCCAAGCATTGATTCCATCTTTCGTCTTTCGGACCGCGGCAAAGTCACCCCAGATGCCAAAAGCCATCGCATCACTTGACTTGCCAGCTCGCTTGACTTCATAGGAGTGTATGAAACAATCATGGCTATTTGCAACGCTCTTGTACGTCAAATCTTCTACTGCCAACATCGCGGGAATGCGAACGGAATCGGTTGGCGGCCTCTGCATTCGCCACTGGTTCTCTGCTGACTTGTCGGGGTTTCCAAATAGTTGCGTGTCTTTTTGTACCGACGACCCTGAGCTCGATTTCCCTTGCCATGTTTGCTGTGACCGGGCAGTAGGCGTAGGAGTCTTCTTCGGCTGTAGCTCTGACCTCTGAGGCAGTGGTGCTTTCAATTTTTGTGGCACAGGCTTTTGCGCAACACGGATGCGCTTCTGCGCTTGAGTGATCTGTGGCTGACAGTCAAAGGTGGCGTCTGACTGCAGTATATCGTACCTATTTGTAGTCAACGGCTGTGTCTTGTGCTGAGTGCGCTTCTCCTCCCGAGCTCTGCGGCGACAACTAGGAGGTGCCACGGTAGTCCATTCCGAAGTCTTCGAGGCACCCTTCGCACGGACGAGGTTCGTGTTGTTATCAAGTAGAGTATCATCCCAAGAAGCTGCATTTATACGTTCGTAATCCTCCATGACGCCAGTCAATCGAATGTGGAGGGGATTGCGAGTGTTGATGAAATGGATCAAAAGGAAAGCACAGAGCGGGCCATCTTCGAAGCGGATTATCGGGTGCATGTGGAAGCCGTGGATCCAGGCACATGACGGTGACCAGGGTCACATAACAACACCAGGAGGCAGGTGCGAGGGACCAGTCGCTCAGGCATCTGCCCACCTACCTACCTATGTACCTACCTAAGGTGCTGGCCAAACCGGGCTCCTATAGCGTTCAAGTACCCATCATAATCATTGCAACAGACCATGATTAGAGCCTTGCATCATCTATGCTCGTGCCTACGGAAGTCAGTGACGGAGAAGTGGAGTGCAGGCCTAAGGGCAATGGGCGAGGGTGTTCTCTGGGGCGGCATAACAAGGCTTCACCGATATTGCAAACCTGTGCAGGAATGGAAAGACTTCCGAACCGCCCCTTTGCTTTATATGCGTTGCCTTGAATTAATGCGACTTAAAAAACTTGAGAAGTCCGAAGTAAGGACACTTGATTTCCTGAATTAGAAGTCTGAGTGCCCTGGCGCGAAATTCACGCGCTAATTACGCGCCGCCCTACCCACGTCACGTTCTCGGCCTGAAGCCATCCTCAATAAAATTATAATGAATTCAGTATCTACGAGTCCTACAGTGGGCAGCAAATCCAACAATCATAATGGTCGGAAAAAGGAAACGATCCACGATCGAGCAAGCTCGTCGCTATCTCTCTGGAGGAGGTGTACTACGGGAGGATTCCGATGATGAACTGGGCCTGGAAGACCACCCCTGGGAATGGATCTATCAAACATCAAGATCAGCCGCGGGCAAGAAGCCGATCATCACTGGCGCTCGAATGGGAGGATTCGAATGTTATTTGGGAGATGCCGTCCTTCTTAAGGCGCCGACAAGTAATGAAGCGTGGGTAGCCTTAATTTACGAGTTTCTGGAGGAGGAGATCGAGGATTCCGACGGCGACGTGACTCTGGAGAAGCAAGCGAACATGCTCTGGTTTATGTCCGAGAAGGAAATCCAGGGCAGGAAGAAACGGACAGATTTCGTTGAGCATGAGCTGTACATCACGACTCATTTCGATCGGAATCCACTCACGACCATCAATGGCAAGGCGCAAATCGTGTCGCAAGAAGAGTTCTTGCGCCGACATCCAAGCGGAAAGATCCCTCGAAACTCCAAAGCTTTTGGCAAAACCTTCATTTGCAGGAGGGGTGTCAATGACCGAACCACGTCCTATACCGAGGAGTTCAAGTGGGAGGAGGTCTATCACGGCCAGGAAGCTCTCAGCGACATGCTAGCGCTTGTCGAAAAGCAGACAGTGAAGACTCGCCGCTTAACGATAATGAGACGAGCTACGACGAAAGATTTTGACGACTTCGTCGTAGATGAGGACGACCAGAAAGATCCCGCCACGCCTCGCAAAAAGCGAAAGGTCGGTCCAAAAGCAACGACGCCATCGAAATCAGCCGCTGCCTCTCCGCGCAAACTTGCGACGCCCTCAGGCCGGAAGATCATGACGCGCAAACCACTGGAGTTCACACCACTGGGAACGAGAGTGCTTGCACCCGAGCATACGCAATCATCACCTTACCAAATCGCGCGCTCAACGCTTCATGTGTCTGCGGTACCGCATGCACTACCCTGCCGAGAGACCGAATTCGAGACAGTCCACTCGCATCTTGAGGCTGCAATCACAGCAGGCACGGGTGCATGTATCTACATTTCTGGCACGCCTGGTACCGGCAAGACGGCGACGGTTCGTGAGGTTGTGGCAAGTCTGCAAGCGGCAGCCGTTGAGGAAGAGCTTGACGACTTCTACTTCGTGGAGATCAACGGCATGAAAGTAACGGATCCGCATCAATCATACAGTCTCCTTTGGGAAGCACTGAAAGGCGACAGAGTCAGTCCCACACATGCCCTGGAGCTGTTGGAACGCGAATTCACGACTCCGAGCCCCCGCCGAGTGCCGTGTGTGGTGCTCATGGACGAGCTTGATCAGCTCGTGACGCGCAACCAGGGCGTCATGTACAACTTCTTCAACTGGCCGCAACTGCGGCACTCGCGCCTGATCGTGCTCGCCGTCGCCAACACCATGGATCTACCGGAGCGCACGCTCTCCAACAAGATCTCCAGCCGTCTCGGCCTCACGCGCATCACCTTCCCGGGATACACCCACACGCAGCTCATGGCCATCATCCAGAGCCGGCTGAGCGGCGTCGGCCAAGTCATCGTCGAGCCCGACGCCATCCAATTTGCCAGCCGTAAAGTCGCCGCTGTGTCCGGTGATGCGCGGCGCGCGCTCGACATCTGCCGACGCGCCGTCGAGCTCGCCGAGCAGGACAATGACCGATTGAATAGTGCCGCGCCTGACAAGGAGAACCTAGCACCCGACACTCCCAGCAAAACTCCGGGTCGACCGAAGACATTGTCCGCGCCGGCCTCTGGCACCGGCGCGATTGCCGCAGGGCCCAAACGTGGCGTCGTCTCCATCGCCACGATCAAGCGCGCCATCAACGAAGCGACCTCTACGCCGCTCGCCGCCCACCTGCGCTCGCTGCCGCTCACCAATAAGCTCTTCCTCGCGGCGCTGCTTGTCCGCTTGCGCCGCACCGGCCTACCGGAATCCACACTCGCGGACGTCGTCGACGAAGCCCTGCGTCTCGGCATTATGTCGCAGAACCGCGCCGTGCAGGACTTCCTGCTCACACCGGAAACGAGCGCGGCGATAGCAGCCGGCGGGACGGAGACAGCCTCTGGCACGGCAGGCAGTGGCGTCATTAACACGCCCTCGAAGCGGGGGCGCGTCGCGGCGAAGAAGGATCTCGAACGGACGGCGCGAGCACTGGGCATGGGAGGCGCGGCGAAGGATCTGGCCGAGGCGGGAATCATTGGCGTGGAGAACCGGCATGGTGACCGGGTTGGTCGGGTGCGGTTGGGTGTGGGAGAGGAGGATATCCGGACGGCGTTGAGGGATGATCAGGAGTGTCGGGGATTGGGGCTGGGGGGTTGAAGAAATGAATGAAAATGGTTTGAAAAATTAGGAGCGGTGTTGCTGGGTGTGGCGAGTTCCACAATGATTGTAACGATCCACAGCTACAGATTTCTACGCCTTGTTTCTCAGGATACCCTGGAGGTCTCCTGCCCCCGACGCCAAAAGCACGTTCCCTCCCGACTCTCCACACATCTAAAACTTTTGTCGTCCTAGCGTGGGCTGCCAGTTGAGCGGATGTGTCTCCTCGGTAGCCGTCTCATCCTGCTTCCACATCTTGATCGTCTTGTCCGACTCGCCCGTAATCAGACGCAGGCCCGTCAAGTCAAACGTGCTACAGAACACGCCCGATTCCGAGTCGAGCGAGCCCGGCTGCGCCACGCTGTCGCCATACTGGAACCGGTGGCCCGTCTTCCAGTCCCAGAACGCCACGCTGCCGTTGTCACCGCCGCTGAACATGACGTTATCCTCATTCACGGACAGCGTGTTGATGACGCTATTGTGGCCCTCGAAGTTCATCATGAAGTCGCCGCGCGGGTGCAGCCACTGCTTGATCTGGCGCGGGCTGGCCGACGCCCACGTATTCTCGGTCGGATGGTCGACGAGGGCGCGCACGCCGCCCTTGTGGTGCGTCAGCACGCCCATCGTCTTGCCCGCGGCCAAGTCGTACATGCGCACGGTGGCATCGAGGCTGCCGGAGATGACCTGGGGGTCGGTGGCCTGCGTGAGGATGGTGCCGACGGTGCCGCGGTGGCCGCCGAGCACGTGGATGTTGCTGCGCGTGCGCATGTCCCAGACGCGCACGACGCCGTCGCGGCCGCCGGTGCACAGGACGTCGAGCGTCGGGTGCAGGCTCAGCGAGTAGACGCCCGACAGGTGCCCGTGGTAGTGCCGGATCACCTTGTTCGTCTCGAGGTCCCAGCACTTGACCATCTTGTCCTCGCCGCAGCTGAAGAGGTACGGGTGCCGCGGGCTGACGGCGAGGCCGCGCACGGCGGAGATGTGGCCCGTGAGGGTGAGCTTAAGGGTGCCAGTGGCTAGATCCCAGATCTTGATTGTCCGATCGCCAGCGCCAGAGGCGAACCACTCGTTGCCCGGTTCCATCGCCAGTGATCGCACCCAGCCGAGATGACCAGAGATCACACGGAAGAGCTTCCAAGGCGGGTGCCATTCCGGTTTCTGCTGTCTTACGGTGTCTCGCCGAACCAAGCTCGTGGTGTCATTATTTCGTTGTGGTGTTGGACCGTTCGCGTTCGGCGGCAATTTGGCCCCAGCCGTGCCATTCAACCGCGTCAAAGCCATCGAATTGCCTCCCGCCTGCTGTCCCTGCGGCTTCCCTGACGCCTCGGCATCCTCAATCATTTTCGCCATCTCGGGATCACTCGCTTGATCTTCCGCCTTCGCCTTCTTCCGCCGTGCCACCGCGGCCGCCGCCCCTTGTGCCTGCTTTTGCGCCAGCGCGGCGGGAAGCTCCTTCACGTCGGCATACTCGCTGCGGATGCGCGACACGACGCTCGCCTTCTGTGCGCGATCATATGGCGATGGATCTTTGGGCGCAATCGCGGGCTGTGATGCGCGACCCAATGCTGAGAGGTTGCCAAAGTCAGCCGCGAAGACTTCGCGTGTGCGTTTGGTTGATGTGCGAACGGCCTCCGCAGCACGCTCAACGACTTCTGCGGGGATCTCTTCTGTCGTGACAGGCGGTAGAGGCGTAACTTCCGCCATATTTGTGATATGATGCCTTCCTTATCGCGAATGCAATCTCTCTCCTCGTCCGATTGTTCAGGACTGGGCTGGTCGTGTGCAGTCGAGTCCGCTTGGTCGGCTTAGTGAGTCATGCCCGTGGTCGACAGTCCTTTCGTAGTCACAAATTCAAAGTCAATGTATCCAAAGCCAGGCTCGTGCGGGTAACAGTCGGGCGTGGTCCAAAGGTGATGCGTGTGGATGCGAATTTAATGTTCTTGATACTTCAGGAATGCAGCGCAAGAAAGTGTTTCGTTAGGTCGCTGTTCCAATAGGGTTAGGCTGTCCAGTTCCGCCGACCTGCTGCAGCTTTTGAACTGCCGTCCCAAGCTGCATTACATCCGCTAGTCGCCGCAAAAAATGAACCAATAGAGCGAATCGCTGCCCCAGATTCTCGACATTTGAGCATAGGTTGTTTTGTGTAGTACGCGAATCGTGTATTACTGGCAGGAGAGAAGCCAACTCGTCCAACGAAGACAAGGATTACTTCTCAGTGAGTAGGTCACTACAATCTGATCCGGTTGGGAGAGCAAAATCACCGACGACTCTCAGATCATTGCTTAATCACAACCCATGCTTTGGTTCCAGTCGTAGCCCACTCCGCAGACAAGTTATCATAAGTGCCTCTCTTGGCGGAGCCCGGAGACTGTGACTTGGTACTGTGGTAGGATGTGTTCCACATAAGTGAAGACCTGAAGACGAGGCTGTTTTGTCCTGCTGGCCGATCCGCCCGGCTCCCTGGTCGGCAGCTTGATTGAGCACAATGGAGCTTCAAAATTGCTCTGTACGTGTGGAAGTGGCAGTGGCAGCAACCTTGGAAGCCTGTTCGCATCCAGGCCCGTCGTGATCGCATCGACTAGCAGCACTTGCAGCCTCGTGGTGTTTGATCGACGCGAACCCCAGGTGCTCGCGTCGCACGTGAGAAGACGAGGGCTGCACCACCTCGGTGCCTGACCATCAAGCCCGCATCGGCTGCGCTTCATGCGGTCGGAGTCTTGACAAGCTATGACAGGACTGGCGTGAACGGGGCGGAAAGCCAGCCAGGAACAGCCAGGCACAGAGGCACAAGCAGCGGGCGGAGGCTTGGAGCTGCCAATCAACCCCAGACGCGATTTGACATGATCGTCCATTTCAGCTTAGAGCGACTTGGCAATCGACCTTCGCTCCAACTTCCGACGCTCTTCCCACGCCCCCTCACCGTCGCCTCCGCCATAGTTTGATTGCACTCCGCCTGCATTCTGCCGCCATGCATGGCAATCCTGACGCTGCCAAGCCTTTCCGCGATGGAGTCAAATCGACTCCGAGGCTCGCATGGCCCGCGCTGTCTGTTGTCCCGTGGGCCCACGGGCGTGAGGAAGGAATGAATACATAGAATCGCGCCGCCGTTGGCCTACCTTGAATGACAGCCTGTAGGTGACCGATCGATTTTCCTCAAGTCAGTCAACAATGGTTCGCGCACATCACCACGTCGCGGCCGCCTTGGTTGTAGGGCAGGCTGCTGCTGCCCCGGCATTGCCGACCTTCAACTGGCCTACCTTCGCCCTGCCGACCATTGCGCTCCCGACCATCATCTTCCCAACGATTCCGATCTACAAGCCAACGACGTCGACGACCTCCACGGCCAAGCCTACTACCAAGGCCACATCTAAGACCTCCATCACTTTGGGATCAACGGTGATCACGACGGGCAGCACTGTCAAGCCCACTGTCGGCTCCAGCGTCTCGCGCAGCATCGTTTCTTCGCCGCAGGGAAGTGCCACCAAGCCTCCGCTCCCGACGCTCTCCACCAGCGTCTCTCAAGTCATCCCGAGCAAGCCATCCTCGTCTGCTCCTTCCAAGGCCGCTTCTTCCGCCGTGAGCAAGCCGGTCTCCAGCCCATCCAAGGCCTCCAGCGCCGCCCAGCCGTCCTCGACCGACTATAAGGTCGGCCAGGCCGTCGACACCACCTCCGGCACCATCATTGGCCACCCGGCCCCGAACGCCCCCGACGTCTCGGAATACCTGGGCATCCGCTTCGGTCAGGCTCCGGTTGGAGACCTCCGCTTCGCACCTCCCGTCGCCTACCGCAGCACCGCCACGTATCAGGGATCGTCATTTGGAAACGACTGCCCGGCCCTGCCGCCGCCGGTCCCCGCGGTCATCAATGGCACTCGTCTCGGCAATGTCCTTGGAGATCTCGCCGAAGTCGGTATCCCTCTGGCCGAGGACTGCCTGTTCGCGAACGTCTGGACCAAGCCTCAGAGCGGCAGCGCAAAGAAACCCGTACTTGTATGGATCTACGGCGGTGGTTTCAGCTTTGGGGCTACGAATGTGAAGGCATACAACGGTAAATACTTCGCGGACCAGGAGGATGTTGTTCTGGTAAGTTGACATTGGCGGACTATTTAAGACATGGACTATTCGCATCTGGACTAGCCTACACATGGACTATTGCTAACCGACCTACAGGTCAGCTTCAACTACCGCACCAACATTCTCGGCTTCTCTGGAGCTCCTGGCCTCACCCAGAATGTTGGTCTATTGGACCAGCGCCTTGCGATTGAGTGTAGGTCAAAAGCTTGGGATCTTCTGTGAATCTCGACGCTAATGTTTCTTCTGCAGGGATTCGAGACAACATCGTAAGTTGTGATATCATGCGTGTTTGAAATTGTGATAGCACGAGACTGACTGTGATACATCAGGCCGCATTCGGTGGTGACCCATCGCGCATCACTCTGTTCGGACAGAGCGCTGGTGGCATGTCCATCGATCTTTACAACTATGCCTACTTGAACGACCCGATCATTAAGGGGACTATCCTCCACAGCGGAAACGTGTACTCGTACGCTATCCGCGAGCCGGCTGATGCCGCCGATGGTACGTTCATTCTTAGCATACTTTGGATGTATTTGTTATAGCATGACTAACGCATTGCACAGCCTGGTACACCGTCTCCACCGCCGTCGGCTGTGGGAACACGACCACCTCTACCGCCGAGGCCGTCCTGACTTGCATGCGCTCGCCCAGCACCACCTTCGAGGCGCTCGAGAAGGCCGCCAACACGAAGCAAGGCCTGGCCTCGCTGCTCGGCAACTTCGGCCCGACCAACGACAACAAGATCGTCTACGGCCGCACGACCTACGCCGCGCGCGCCGCCGCCGGCAACTGGACTCAACTGCCCACACTCGTCGGAAACACGAACAAGGAATCCGCGCTGTTGATCCTCATCGCCGCCGGCGCGGGCGAGGTCTACCCGCAGAATGTGTGGGACACGATCGACCAGACCGTCTTCGTGTGCCCGGCCTCGTACGCGGCGGCGAATCGCGTCGCGAAGAATGTCCCCGTCTGGCGCTACTACTACGGTGGCGTCTACCCGAACCTGCAGATCCCCACGGCCAACGACACCCAGGCCTGGCACACGGGCGACATCCCCACGCTGTTCGGCACCAGCGGCGACATGAGCGGCGAGGCGCCGACGGATGTGCAGGTCACGTTCGGCAACTACATCCGCAAGGCGTGGGCCACCTTTGCTGCGGACCCGGCGAGCGGTCTCTCGGCCGCGCCGTACTCGTGGCCCAAGTATGACCCGAATGCCCAGACGCTGATCAAACTCGGCCAGAACAATGCCACGACGGCGGAGTACGGGTATGCGAAGGATGTTGATAACGGATGTTAGATGTCGCTTCGGCGGTCGACTATGTTTGCATGAGCGCTCTCTCGAGAGCCAACAGAAGGAAACTGAAAACTAGGCCTGGCGATTCCGCCTGATGTATATATATGATCCGTGTGGTCGATGAAGAGACGTACACATTTCCCACGACCCGGAACGGACGCAAGCTAAAAGAAACGATTTGCATGATTTCTGGAGTAATCTGGATTCTGTTCCAATCCTGTTCTGATGCTTCCGCTTTGCTAATTTCCTTCTCAAAGACAAAGTACAAATGCCCGTGGTATCATCATCTATTATCATTTTCCAATTATTGTTTTTTTTTTCTTGTTTTTTTTTTCTCAAAAGTTCCTACATCATCGTCTTTCCGATCTCACTCTGCCAGTGTTCCGCGCGCTCGAAGCCGTTCGAGTATGACTGATAATCGCTCAGCGCCTGGTAGATCTGCGTCGCGTCCGTCATGACGAAGGGGCCGTACTGCACGATCGGCTGGTCGAGGGGCATGCCGGCGGCAAGAATGAAGCGGGCGGCCTGCTTCGCGTCCGCGGGCACGCTCGCCACCACCTGGTCGCCCTTCTGCTCGAACACAGTGTTGTGGTACTGCGGCACCTGCTGCGTCGTGGCGCCCGTGTCGAAGGTCGTCGTACCTTCCAGGGTGTACGCGAAGGCGTTCCAGCCGGCGGGCAGCGCCTGCGCCAAACGGCCGCCGGGTTGGACCGTGACATCGAGCAGCCAGATGGGCGTGTAGGCGAGCTCGGCGACGGAGTCGACGCCCTGGCTGCGGCCGGAGATGACCTTCACCGAGACCTTGCCGTCGTCCGTGGACGCGAGCGGGATTTCGGCGGCTTTCAGGTCGCGGTACCGCGGCTCGCAGAGCTTGAGTTGCTTGGGCAGGTCGACCCACAGCTGCATGCCGATCGCGGGCGTGCCGGCACCGTCGTCGTGCGGCATCTCCGCGTGTACGATGCCGCGGCCGGCAGTCATGAATTGCAGGTCGCCGGGCTCGATGGTGCCCTTATTGCCGGCGAAATCTTCGTGGTCGACAGACCCGGAAAGGAGATAAGTGACCGTTTCTTGTCCTCTGTGAGTTGTGAATACATGTCAGAACCCGAAATTTTAGAATGTATCAGGGTAGGACAAGGATGTTGCTATTTTGGATTTGGAATGTCCCTCTCATCACAAAAATAGCAAACACTCATCTTGTATATAGAACTTGGGGATTTCCCCCAAGTGAGATACAAAGTTAAAGGAGATCAGTCTTCATTTTCATACCTGTGCCCGTGGTCGGGAAATCCCGCACCGACGCCGACATTGAAGTGGTCAAGCATCAGGAACGGCGTGAAGTTGCGCAGTTTGGGCGTGCCGATGGACCGACGGACTCGAGCACCGGCACCTTCGGCCTGCTCGACGGCCTCGAAGACCTTCTGGATGGCGCGAGGCTTTGGTGACGGGGCATTGAGGGAAGGATCTTGCGGCGGGATGACCGGCAGGCCAATGAAAGTCGACGAGGGAGACATGGAGGAGAGAGTTCTGTTGGCGTTCACGGATAAGTTGCTGGAGATTCTGCTGAGGGTGGCGGGGCGGAGAATGCTGCGCATGTAGTGTGGGAGATGCTCTTGTTGGTAGTAGATCGCTGTTGCAATGGCGAGGATGAAAATTGAGAAAGTCCAAATGAGCTTCATCGATCTGTTCGTGGGAATATATAGACGCAGAAGGAGTTGGTCGAGAATGAGCTCGATGCGGTTCGAAGCCTATTTATCGCTGATGTGAACCGTGACGAAGATCTGGTAATCCATTGGCCCGCATTGGGTAAGTAAGCATTTTGCGGTCATTTGTCAAGAATGGGGAACCCTGACCTTGGTTAGCCTTTGCTCTAAGAGGGTACATTTTGCTGTCATTATCTTACCAATGCTTGCAAATGTATGAACTACACGTGAGAACTAACCTGATTGGGAGGGAAAGTCCACAATTTTGGGGCGTTCAATGTCAGCAATGCAGTGCCGATTACCGTCGCTTTGGTTGAAATGGAAGGCTTGATCGTATGCGAGTCTAGAGTGGAGCGGAAGGGGTTTATATCTACTCTGTTCATCCTGTGATTGCTCCACCTTTGGGTTGCTCGTTCCATATCACACAAGTGATGTGATAGGAATGCCACGCTCACATTCTGTGTGTCACATCTGACCCGCTTGTCACCCCAAACAGCTTTCCTGTAACTTAAAGACAGGGACAGGGGTTGGGGTGCATAAAGTAACGTTGACTGAGCTATCGATGGATGACACTGATGAAAGGGATGCTCGTGTGTCCGAGTTTGCCGATGTAGCCATCGTGTCGCAGAGGATAAGTTAGTCAATCGCGCCGCGACTGCACGTGATGGGATCGCGCCTCGGCTCTAGCCTCTCATCGGCAAAGATCCTGAAAGTAGGTAAGTAGCTTCTGTGGTTCGCTCCCACGTTTGACACGCGAACAACCGTTTCATATCCTATACTACATATAACTTTCGCGGTAATTTCCTTTGAGAAGAGACAATTGAGGCACATCAGCTCAGAAAACCACCGATAATGCTGGACGAAACCTTCACCGCCGAAGAGGCCAAGAACCGGATAGAAGCCTTCGTTGCCTATCATACCAATGGCATGCCTGAAGACAACTTCGACACAACCTTCAACAAAACACTAAAGGTCCGATCCGTTGTCGTCCAAGCGCCCAGCGTCACTGCCAAAGCAGTGTTTGCATTCAAGATTCCACGGCAATACAGCAATACCCCGGCCGGCCCTCAAACGATCCATGGCGGTGCGATTGCGACCTTCTTCGACATCACGACTAGCATGGCCATTGTGTGCAACAACTTCCCCGGGTGGGAATCCCTTGGTGTATCACGTAATCTTAACGTGTCGTACTTCAAACCGCCGCTCGAGGGTGACGATGTTCTGATCGAGGCCGAAGTCTTGTCGATCGGAAAAAATTTCTCGACAATTCGTGGCGTCATGAAACGAGAGCGCGATGGCGTTGTTCTTGCGACCTGTCAGCATGACCGAGCCCTTGGCCGGAAACCCGATGAGTCGAAATTGTGAACAAGCGTACTTTTCGCTCTTGAAGTGTCGTTCTTAGCGAAGCATGGGGATAGACGATAGATCGCGCGAATGTTTCTAATCCTGTGCGCATACACTGCATAACAAGACCTGCAGACCAAGTTTAGCTCAGATCCCTTCCATGTCTTCTCTTGACCAGATCTTCACTGTTCGGTCGCGACCGCACGAAGCGATCCATTTTGAGTCCAAGGAGATGTCAGTAGATAAGACGGCACCGTCGTGGCCAGTGAGTGATTTGCAAAGCGCCCAGTCATCTCCGGAAAACACATTGATGGCCTTGTCGAAACCGCTGCTCACGAAGAAAGTACCGCTCTTTTTTGGTAGGTACGCATCTTCTGTGTCGGCTGGGCCGTCGCCATTCATTCCCACGTCACGCTTAGCAGGAAGGGGGCTGGATGATGGATTATCCGTTCCTTTGAACCACCGCACGTCCGTTACGCCGCCCATGTTTGCACCAATACTAGCCGATTCGCGCACCGCACGCACATCCCAAACTTTTGCAGATCCATCGCTGCTGCCTGTCATCACGCGGAAGCCATCCGGATTCCAGTCTAAGCCGTGAATTGGCTGAGCGTGGCCTTCCAGCACCATGATTGCCTTGCCCGTTCGTAGATCCCACACTCGGCCGATTGAATCAAGACCGCCCGTCGCGATGAGACTTCCATCGCATTGGAACCCTAGTGCATAGACCTCCTTGCTGTGGCCCTCTTGCGTGAGCAGTTCGGTTGTGGTCTCAACATCCCACAGTCGCCATGTGGTGTCGTAGCTCGCGCTTGCTAGATACCGCCCGGAAGGGTGGAATTCGATCTTGCAAACACGTCCAGTGTGGCCGCTTAGCGTAGCGAGAGGTGTGTCCTGTTTGAGCGACCAAAGATGGACGTCGTTGTCGCCCTGTCCACCAGAAGAAGCGAGATTCATCGCTTCAGGACTGACAGAGGATCCGATAATCGTGGCATCGGGTAACCAGGCCACGCCGCCGATCATCGCTTTGTGCCCTCGGAGAACCATTTGAGGCTCGAGATTTGGTACGCTGAATAATTGTACAGACCCCGTCCAGTCGCCCACTGCCAGGATTTCGCCATTCGGAGAGAAGCGAACGGCCGAGACTGCCCTGGCGCATGCGATTTGACTCCCGTACAGCTCAAATCCGGCTAGCTTCTCCTTGATGTCCGTCCTGTGTAGTACATGCGCGGTAACAGGTATCGAGGACTCCGATTGTTGGTAAGCAGCCCGCTGTTTCGCTCGAGGAACTGAAAACTGTAGAATGTCTCTCCGGGCGGCCACCAACTCGGCGCTGCCTTTGGTGTAGAACTCCGTAGGTGCCTCTGCCTCTTCCTCCTCGTCTGAAACATCTTGCATAGGCTCATCCTCGCCTGGCTCCCCGCCTTGCGCGGCAAACAATATTTCTCTCAGGCGCTCACGTCGATCCTCCCGTTTTTCGCCGAAAAGAGTGATGGGTTCGCCTCGAGATCGAAGTTCGGCGCGCACGCGCAAGTCATCTGTGGGCACTGCGATCTGGGCAGCCGCACGCTTCCGGGCAAACTCATCGATCAACGCAGAGGCTTGCTGTGAAGATACTCCGGCGGACGTCGACGGAATTTGATAATTCGTCTCGTTTGCTGTCCAAGCTGTCAATAGCTGAAGCAACAAAGTCTGTTCGATTTCTCACTGCACTCACGCAGACTCGCAAGGTCAATTCCAGTATCTTCCTGTACACGAGCATCATCAGTCATATTCCCAGATCTCCAGTCGTCGGCGCCGGTAGCTCAAGGCTGCGTGCGTGCTCTGACATCGTTTGTGAATATGGAGCGAACGACTAGTACGTGGTTTGGATGACTCTTACCTCCTTCACTTCTTCGACGTATGCTTGTCGCGCTGGATGCATTTGGCCTGCCATCTTTGCGATGCAGCGTATGAGCGCGAGGATGCGGCTGGGAAACACGGTGCTCAGGCGCAACGCGCTGGACAATGTCTCGCGTGCTGGGGACAGTGCAATCTTGACATCTGAATACTCTACACGTGACTCGTTTATGACGTCTGAAAAGGACCGAACCTTAATTCAGGCCGAGTGAACCAAGCCGGACGGCCGCGTGCACTTCACCAATGGCTTGCACGTAAGAAGAACACACCAAGATCTTGATCATACGACCTCTGACGACCTCGAGCTTGAAAATCTAACGCTCATTCTGGTTCAGCTCCCTTCGTAATGATACTGTTTGCTTCCCTCGTCTGCTATTTTCTCGTTGCAGAGCTGCAATGTCAGCCTCTCTTTTCTCTGCAAAGGTGCTCGTAAAACGCGGCCTGACGTTTCCAGCGATTAATATGCCTTCGAAGCTGCGGCAAATGCCCGTAAATACAGAGATCTCGAGCGGCAGCAGGCAAGCCAGTTCATTCACATATCGCCTAGCTGCAGCATCGTCGCCCAAACGCGCGCCTCCCCGACCACCTCGGCTGGGAAAGGATTACTGGAATTATGCCTCCACCCAGTCAAATACAAACCCGCCGTACCTCGCATCGACGAAACAAAGCTCGGGGGAAGACTCGTTCTTTGTCACCACAATCGGCGAAAGTACGAATGATGTCGCTTTCGGCGTTGCCGATGGCGTCGGCGGATGGCAAGAGTCTGGGGTGGATCCATCGGTCTATAGTCAGGCGCTGTCTGGACTGATGGCGGGATCCGCGAAGATATATGAGGAACATGCGAACGGGCACCCCCTTAGGCCGAAAGATCTTCTGCAAACTGCTTACGATGCGGTCATGGGCAATCCACGAATACAGGCAGGAGGATGCACTGCCAGTCTGGCTGTGGTAAGCAAGGATGGTAATATGGAGAGCGCAAAGTGAGTGTCTTTCGGTTCCTCAACACATGCCATATGTTGACAATTTGTACAGCCTCGGAGACTCCGGCTTCATTGTCTTCAGCCCTGGAAAGGTCGTTCATCGATCAATAGCTCAAACGCATGCATTCAATACTCCGTATCAGCTGTCAAAAATCCCCCCGAAAATGCAAGCTCAATATGCCATATTTGGTGGCTCGACTTACTTTAGCGAGACGCCTGCACAATCTGACATTTACAACTATAACTTAAAACATGGCGATGTCGTACTGTTCGCCACAGACGGCGTTTGGGACAACTTATCCGCGCAAGATACTTTGCAAATCGTCACCCGAATCATGGAAGAGGGGGGCTACTGGTTCAAGTCGCACAATTTTCCTGGAGCCGAAACAATACTTAATGACACGTTAATACGAGAGCTGCCGAAGGCGATCGAGGAGAAGATTCAGGAAACGTTCCTTCCCGGTCAGCTCGCTAGAGCGGTCATGCATGAAGCGAAGGTCGCTGGTCTGGATCGGAAACGAAATGGACCGTTCGCTCGGGAAGTCAAGCAGAGGTACCCCAACGAGGATTGGCAAGGAGGGAAACCCGATGACATAGCCGTGGTTGCGTGCGTTGCCGTGCAGGAGACTGACGGCGCCGCGGCTGAGACTGAAGCGCCGGTGAAGGCCAAGCTCTGATCCTCGAATGCGTACCTGACGCCACAACACATCGTCATTCATATGCACCAAGGATATACAAGTTCGAAAGAGCCTTGATCCAGCGATTGTGTACTGGCTACACAACCACCATGAAAACCACTGTGCTACGGCGAAACGTGACTGGAAGAAAGATGGAACATATCACAATCTATAGGTTCTCATGACAACTTCCTACCTCAAATGGAAGGTCCCTTGGGTTCGTACACACGGTCCATCACCTCCCAAAGCCACCAAGGGCTTCCTTTGAAGTGATGGAATCAATCTCTCGATATTGTGAGTGAATAGTATCGCGAGGCACACCTGCTGCACGCCATGGTATCAGATATCGGCAAGATCAAGATCAGGCGTAAAGTCCAATGACTATGAACATCAAAAATGCGCATGGCAACTAGACTCTAAAACTTGGCCACGACTACCTGCAACCGACTCGATCAATGGGATGGATGTATAGGATCTGCCTGTGAAATCATGGAACACCCGTCACTGCTCCTAAGACAGCATTCGGAATTGCGTGTATCCTGACGACTGTCAAAAACACCTGTAACGCTACCAAAGCTACGGAGGTTCACCCCTGCAGTTCCCAACGATATCAATACCCATTTCAGGAGTACACACAAGCTATGTTCCGACCAGTTGTAACAGCAAATAGCCGCAAAAGTAAAACAATTGTAATGATACTCCGCTGATGGCCAAAGAGACCCCAAAACCCGCCTCACAAGTTGGGCTTTCACTCAAACATGCAATCCCTTCGAGTGATCACGCAGTTTGGTGCGCCCAATCTGGTGATCTTGGCTTCTGCTACAATATCAGAATGGCCGACACCTACTGATGGCAAAACAAGTTCCTGAATAGGCAAAATGGCCGTCACTATGCCACTTTGGCAGATAAGCTTCACACAGACGAGCCCAGAGCACATAAACATATCACACACGCGTCGCGCGCTCCCGAAGAGGTGGCTGGGACATCCATCGGCGAAATACACCCGGTGGCAACATCAGCTGCTCACACCAGTCGTGACGAGTGGAGCGTCCACCGGCACGATGACCCGCGGACCTGCAGGACGACAGACGAGAGGCCTTAGCCTGAATCCTCACTTCGTCAGTGGTGCAGCTGGGGAACTGCTCAACAGAATCGACACTGCGCGCTGCAGGGATGCCCTCCAGAGCACACGCCGTCGGATAGAGTGGGGATGTCAGGCACCCGAACGCCTGGCTGGCTGAAGGATGGTAGAGTTTGCATCGGCCGTGGACGAGGCATGTCTCGTACATCATCTGCGACACTGGTTAGTGCACATGTGAAGGATAGCCATGGTCTCAGAAGCAGCGAGGAAGAGCGATTGGCTGAGGTTGTCCGATTTTGTGTAGCCACCAAGACGAGGACCGTAATGTTTCTTTTCGAGCTCGTTCGTCAACGCCAGCCGGAATATCAGAGATTCTTCAAATCCTATTGGCCAGGCGGGTCTCGATCATCTGATTGGTCACTCATTGGTAGGAAATGGTCGTGAAATGCGATTACGAATCACGAATTTATCCGTCAGTGCAATGTCATAAATCTGTCAGTGTTTCGGAAATCAGCACACTGTTGCGAGGCCATCGGAAGCACAGACGTTGGGCGTCAGACGCGCGAACTGGCCACGCGACGATTGGCTCTGAACGGCCCGCGAGCGCGCGTGCACCCCGCGATTCGGGGCCCAAGAACGTTCCGCACCGGACCGCATCACATCACGCCGCATCGCATCGCACCAAACACGCGGAAGAGGCCCGTCGCGCCGTCCTCGCGCGCTCAACGCCGTCTGCTCCATGCGCAGCGCAGACTCCAGATCTTCTGGTGACAGTCCTGGTAATCTTGGGCAATCATGCATGCTGTGGTCCATCACTTATGCATCGATGTTATCTCGTAATGCGTCAGGGGTGCATGTCAACGACCAAACACCGCAATGTTGGTGAAGCGCCTCAGAGCTACTCTTTCAGCAACGGCCCCGAGGATGAAGGAAGTGTTTACTTTGCGGTCCGGGAGTCCGTTTCTTTCATGATCTTCGATCGGCCGGACATCCGCAAAGGCCGATCCTCGTCATGCCATGTTGATCTTCTTCGTGCACCACACGTGCACTAATCGGAACATTTTCCTTGACTGTGCATGGAAAGGGAATGAGACTCGCTGGTGCAATGGTGAATCATTATTGCGTACCCTTCATAGTTGGGAACGTGCTGATGTCTCTCTACCATGCATGAATGATAGATGCAGGGATCCCTATAGCCTGCACATCAAGGGCTTGCGTAGCCTGCGCGCCTCACGTGGGCTTTCGAAGTTGCGAACGTCGTCGTGCTCACATGAATTCGCTTACAGGCCTTCCATATTATACTCGAAGCTTTTGCTTCTTGCTAGAAGCTGATGCGATCGCGCCTCTCGACATGGCCAGATCCTGGCATCAATACGGATATCTGGGAAGCAGTAACATCGATTATGATGAGAGGGAATGGCCATGGCCAATGAGCCCTGAAGTGGTGCGTGGGGATCGTGATCCTGACGATGAGCGATGATGATGACATGCGTTGTACGAGGTCTCAGAGAGCCTTTGCCCAATATCTGAGGCAACACGAGGTCGTTCCGGAAAGGTGTTGAGTATCCGCCTCGGCAGATTCCTAGTTCACGTGGTAGGCTTGTGAGCCCGGTGTCATGGTACGGCGTGTGTCAGCCGAGCTGCCAGGGTCATACAGATCGAATATCAAGACACATCGGGCAGCATTTCTGGTGTCGGGTGATGCTGAGGTACGGCACAGACACTTCCTTCAAAGAACAGTCGAGCGTTTCACGAACGCCCGTTCAGATAGGCAGAAGCAAGGATGACAAGTTGGATTCTGCACGCTTGTGATCGTGATTTCGGAGTTCAATGTATCCAGTGATGGAAGGAGTGAGAGAAGGCAAGCCAAATTTGTTGGTTGGGCATTGATATGCAGTCGCGACAACATTGATCTGGCGACACGGAAACCGTTTGGTTGCGGTTCGGGCCTTGGCGGCACCGTTGAAAGAATCGCTCAGATCCCGCCGCCTAGCCACAGCTGCCTTGCATCTATCGCGACTGTTCAGACCCTCGCTCTTGCGATCTAGCTTTACTATTCGTGCTGTATTGCTCCGTATGGAAACTTGTTGGTGAGGCGAGGACCAAGTCAGGCAAGGTGCAGGTGAGGCACGGAAGATCCCCACGGGAGGTCGTATATTTGTCTAACTTAGAGCAAAGTCTAGTGCGGTGCAGTGCGAATGAGCTAGAGATGCCACCGTCCCTCGGGCGGCTCGTCCCCACGCGTGATGTCTCATGATTGTTTGGACGACACGTCTACGACTATCCGCTCTGCAAATGTGCGGCGGCGGCGGTGGTCTTGGAAGCAAGAGAGATGCTCCTCAGAGGCGCAGGCAGTCGCGCAAGACGTGAAACGCAACGGTCTGTGTTGCTGTGCAGAGTATCGTCGGATTTTCCGTCGTCGATTTGTTCCGGCCGTAGATTACGCTTTTAATGGCGACATCACGAGGCAATGTAGGAGTACCTTAGAATCGCAGACTGTGTACAATTCCTGCCTGGCTGCACACACACACTCACACCTGCGTATGCGCATGTGCCCTGGCGGCTGATCAAAACTCGTTTTCCTTTCCCACCCACCCAGCTGTGACCCCACTATGGTCATGCGAGAAGTAGGGGAGGGGCACGAAAGAAAATCGGCCGAAGCGCGCGCGCCAGTCGAGCGCAGGCGGCGCGAGGGAATCTGGGGTTGTCGTTGGGGGAAGAGGACGTGGAGGACTGTGCCTCGCACGCGCGCGCTCCCGGTTTCCACTCTCTCCCGCCCAACGGGCACATTTTCACGCCAGCCAGCCGCCTTTGATATTGCGTCCACGGTTTTGTGTTGTGATGCCTTGCGATACTTGGTTTGACTGGGAAACATGCGTTTCCGCCCGCCCGCCGGCCCGCCAGCTTCCCCCCGTCGCGGTCGGGCGGTGCGGAACGTCACGAGTCGCGGGCCTTTTCCACAGAGTGTGGGATCGTGCGCACAACTTGGTCTGGTGCTTCGCTGCCGAGGAGGCGGTTTGCAGCGGGTTCTGCATGTCACCGTCAATGTGAGCCTATCAATCCTCAGCCTAATGCACCTCAGCAGTGCCCGCCTATGCAATACTACCCGACTCTCCAGGCAAAGCTCCCGCCCACAATTCTGGATTCGCACGCCCGCCGCTTTTGGCCCTTTTGCTTGCTTGCCGTGCCTGCACGCTTGCTTGCCCGCCCGGCACTGGGCGATTAGCTGAACTTGCGCAGGCGACCCTCCCGCCTGGACGTGATGGTGGATGCTGCCAGCCTTGGTCCATGGTGCTCTGCGCGAGGAGGATTCGAGGCACTGGGCACACGGGCACGACGGGTGCGACTGGGCTCGAATAGCTGACTGGATGACTGACTACTCTTGCCGTGTGGCCCATCACCCACCAAGGTTCCGCCGTGTGCTCCCTCAATCGTGAGACTGGCTGCATCGCCCGTCTCTCACGACCCGAGCACCCCATCCTGGTATGGCTCTTTCCCCACCTTGCAATCAGCACCCGCCCCAGGCAGTGCACACGGCGGCGGCAGCGGTAGTATGGGCGATTGTGGGAGTAGCAGCATCACCACCCGTCCCACCAGGAGTTACCATCGGCAGTACCAGCACTTGGGAGCCCATGACTGTAATTCTCCATTAAGACTGGGCGCCGATGGGGGTACACCAGCTTCTGCTTCTGCTTCTGCTTAGGTAGACATCAGGACCATCTTAAAGTCACAGCTGCCCCGGCCCTCTTTGCCACTGCCTGTACCCATTCTCAGAACTGATTGTCGTTCTGTTATACCATTACTCCCATCTAGTTCCGACTCCTGCCCGAATCTCTCGCTACACGGGCGAGAGCGGATCAACACATCTAACACCACCACCACCGCCGCCGCCATCGCCTCCGCTCCTCAGCGCTGCGGCCTTGCGCACGAATCCCGTGACCTCTCTATCAACGTGTCGCTGCGCATCATTCGCAACCGACGTGTCAGTTTGAGTTGGCTTATTGTGTCGACTCTATTGATCTTCGGAGCTCGTCAGCTGGCCAACACCCGTGCCTCGTCGCTGAAGATCCGCAAATAGACGGCTTTTCACCGCTCGTTGGACCCAACAACCTTGTCGATTAGCCTTTTCGCACTCGACACACACCTGAAATGACTTGTATTAACTCTGCATACAACTACCACCCAATTCCGGCAGACGTCACCATCGACAGCACCCAGACTGGCTACACTGACGCCGACGAAACATCTGCTGTACTGGACTCGTCGATCCTCGACTCCGACAATATGCAACCCCACGACAGCACGTTTCGCAAGGATTCGCTGGCCGGCGCACAAGTCAACGGAGTCATCTCACCAGCAGAGTCACAAAACAACTCGTGGGATCAACAATTTAGCACCGGGCTGACAAGCGAACCCATGTCGGCCATCTCATCACAACACTTCCACGACGACGGACGATCATACATGCCATCAAATCAGCCTGCTTACATCCACCCGCATCAAGGTCAGACGTGGTCGATGGAAGCTGGCCCGGGCATGACGACGTTCAGCGCCGAGTTCATGCACACCCAACAGCCGTTTGGCACGATGCAATATGTTGCCCAACCCATCAGCACTACTCCCATCGCGTTCGACCCGAGCCAAGCACCCGTTCACTACCCGATCTCTCACTCCGAGGCCACATTTGCACAAGCGCCACCCCAGATTCCTAGTCCGTTATCACCCCAACCTCTGGACCACATGGCACTCGCCGCACAGGATGTCGAAGCAAGACCTTCTCGACGTCTTGGCGCGCACACGCCTCAAACATCCATCATCGAAGCGAGACAGGGTGACGGCGTTCGTAAAAAGAACAATCGCATCGACATTCCGGCCGGTCGCAACATCAACAACATCGACCAGCTGATTGAGGACGAAACCGATGAGAACCTGATCCGAGAGCTGAAGTCGCAGAAGCGTCTTCTTCGAAATCGAGAGGCAGCGTAAGTCTGATTCAAGAACCAAACAGCATTACCTTTCGCTAATCCACACATAGTCTTCAATCTCGACAGCGCAAGAAGAAGCATACTGAAGACCTTGAGATCAAGGAGAAGCAACACGCCATCGAAGCCAGCGTCTGGCAAAGGGACCGCGCTGCCTTGGAGTCCACCCGCGAGGAGCTTAGCCGAGCACAAGGCGTCATCGAATCCCTTGAGCGCGCACAAAGAGAAATGATAATGAGACACACCGAAGAGGCCAACGTCCTCCGGAGACAAATTCAGCATCTGCAGGAGCAAATCGAGACTGGTCCCGCACCAGCAATGTCGGCCGTTCCAAGTAGCACTGGCTATGCTGAATTAAATGCCGGTGTTCAAGCAATGAACTTCGGTTCTCACGACAACCTTGGCCAGAACCCATGGGATGACTTCATCTTCCCCAACAACCTCTCAGGCGACTGCGATGACTATCTCTTCAACGAGGGCCGCGATATGGCCAAGCACCCGCAGGCCATCGAAAAGAAGGCATCCACTGCCACATTGGTGCCGAGCATGCAGCAGAAGAAAGACAGTACTGTTGACCAGCCGATCGTGTCTGGTCTCCTCTTCATGCTGCTGCTGTGCGGTGCCTTTGTGGCGTCAAAGCCACCTGGGTCACAACCAGCGGGAATGCCGACCATGCCAGCTGAGGTCCAAGCCGCTGCTCCCGCGGTGCTCAAGAGCCTCCTCGCCGAGTCAGATCTGTCGACTACATTGGACCCGTCCCACCCGAGCGCCTCGATCGGCCGCGAGCCGGCTCCCTCGGCTGGCATCCCGGCCCCATCTCAGGAAACTCGCATGGATCATGTCTACCGCAGCCTCACCGCGCCGACTCGACAACAGGAACTCGACCAAGCCTTCTCCCTGACTCCGACACAGTACGCCTCCATCACGAGCGATGACTATGCCTTGCAAGGATCTGGCTACGACGCTGACGCCATCAATCCGGACGCTCGACCTCGCCGCAACCTCGCCGAAGCTCTGGCCACACTGGAGCAAGAGCACTTGCAGGGCAGCAAAGCCGAAGTCTATACACGCAGCCTTCTGTGGGAGCGCATCCCGCGCGAAGTTGTCCAGCAGTTCAAGGAAATGGTTCGCGACCACAACCAGATCGAGGCCCGTCAGCAGGCCCAGGGCACCAGCCCCTCTGAAGGCCTCTACAAACTCGAACCTTGACCACTTCAACCCGAATACACACCACTCAGCACTTCCTCCTGTACCTGAATCCCGACACCGGATCACAATAAGTTGCGATCCGAATCCTATATATCTTCTTTATCCTCTGGCCCTGGTTCGATTTACGACTGGCCACGAATTATGTGAATCTACCCTTTTTTTCTGACGACTTTGATGAGCAACCAACACGAATGCATGAAATGAAATTCACCCGGGCTCGCCGCCCTCCCGTCGCGAGACGAGGACACACCACCACCACTACTGATGACATATTTTTGCGCGATACACCCTTTGCTCGTGGGCGTCACTGCCTTGGTTAAACGACGACGAGACATGATGATGCAGATCTTTGGACAGCTTTGTTTTTCTGGAGCGGATTTAATTGCCTTTCGGTTTCTCGGTTCCTTCGATCATCTGCTGCGCCTCTTGGCCACAACTGTGCACAGGCGAGGTGCCGCCTTTCTTCTGGCGGTTTGATTTTAATTCTTCCATATTTGCTTCCTTAGGCACGATCGATAACGGTAGTCGGACTTCTCTGGCTCTGCGGCTTTTTGGCTTCTTGGTTTTCAACTTTTGCGTTTCTTTGCCTATTGAGCGAGCGAGCGAGTCGGCGAGGCCGCCACAGCAGATGGGATGGAAATTGTTCACGAGAGGCTTTTTCCACAGTTCTTGGACGTGCAATCCATGGATGGGCAGCGATTTTGTTTTTACATAACGGACGACAACTTTTGAGAGACCTGGCTTCCACAAGCCTACACAGACAGACGGACCGATCACACATATCTTGGTATCTTTGGAATCAGTATGGAAAATCTAGCTTTTTGCGACACCGCACATCTCATCAGGCATCCTTCCCGTGCTTCCTTCGTGAAGATAAGAAAACATTCCTTCTGTCATACGGCCGAAAAATCCTGCCGTTGCTTCCCCTTCTCTGCAGCGATCGACCTCATCACGATGCTGCCTGTCCTGTTCCTCCCGTGTGACGCTTTCCGTAGTATCACATGCGCGCGGGCGCGGGACACCGCCTGATCACTTCTGAGAACAAAAACAATCCCGGCCTAAATATGCGAAACGCCGGACTGGACGTGCCGTGCGGATCGCCCGCCTATTTCGGGTTGTATTTCTCCTTCCAAATCCTGTTTTGCGCGGCGAGCGCTCGTCAGCATATGTTCATCGTTGCGTTATAGCGTGAGGTCTGTTCTTCTTCGCCCGCGCCACGCAGACGAGTTACGCGGCGTGGTGCTGCTGCGCTTTGCCGCCGCTGTGCGTGTGCAGAGAGCGAAGCCAATCAAGCGCGGGAGGGGCCCTCCGCTTGGGAAGCGAAAAAAGAAAGCTGGCACAGCTTTTTTTCTGGCCCAGCTTTCCTTCGATGCACGCGCGGAAGAGCAGAGCTGCGAGCTTCGGAAGCTTGACAGAATCTCGCGCAGATACCCACGGCGCGCCAATCCCAGTCAGCCAGTCAGCCTACAAGGCTGAGAGCGGACGCAAGCGCGGCGTGCTGCGGGTATCCGCATGACGAGCTCGAAAGGACATGCATTTACGAGTGGGGCACGTCGATTCATTGGACGAAAATTGGGCGAGGGATCTCGACCGGTGAGGGCGAACAGAAGCGCCGCCGCTATGCAGTGTGCAAACAATCAAGGAAATCCAATACGTACCAGGAGTTGCCAACCGTTTTGCGCCCTTTCTGTTCCGCCAGGCGCAGGTACTGAGCGGCTTTGAACTAGATCATACGAACGCAGTCAGCTTTGCCTTCCTACTTGTGGCGTAGATGTATAGCAGAGAGAGCCATCCGGGGATGTTCCCGAGAGTGTCAGCCGCCAATTGAACGCTCTTGCTGCCCGATATGCGAGCGAGTTAGTATCTGGCCCAGATGTATGGCAGTAGTCTCTTGCAAACCCAAGGGCCACTTGAAGTTGAAGGGTGCTATGGCCTCGACCGCCGTGGCGCAGTACGTATGCGACCACTATGGCGTCATGGACCTATTGTTGTTGAGGGCGGCGAGGCCCTGCCTCGATGTCCTTCCCATGCGTAGGCGACATGCAGCGCCGGGTGGCTGCACGTGGGTAGCAGGCAGGCCTTCTGCAGGTGTGATGCCTCCGGAGAACTCCAGGGACGCAAGGAAACGGGTAAGGGGGTGTTGGAACGCAAGGCCGACACGAATGAGAGGAAACTGCAACATACCTTGTCTTTGGGACCGCCGAAGCCTTCGAGAAAGCACCAAGCAGCTTCCTCCATAGCGTCGGTATCGCCCAAGTTGGCTGCCGTCTCGTAGTACTGCCGCGCGGCGACGGCGTCCTTCTTGACGCCCCATCCGTTTCGGAAGCAGTTGGCAAGCTCGAAAATAGCCAAAACGAGCTCGCCTTTGGCCGCGCCGCCGCTGCGCATTCCAGACGCGAGTGCCTGTTCCTCAATAGAAGCGGAATTCGACGCCGCAAGCGACAGGTATTTGATCGCGCGTTCTGGCTCCACTGAGACGCCCCATCCGTGGCGCAGCGCGAGACCGTAGAGAACCTGCGCAAGCGCATTGTTCATGCCCCGAGGATCAGCTAGCTGGCCGAACATGTTGGTTGACTGTTCAAGGTCGCCCTCCTCGTGAAGACGAATAGCCTCTTGGATGTTCACGTCATTCGTGGGTGTGGAGATGCCCGGACTTTTGCTCCGCTCGCGTGAAGCTGGCACAGCATCCTTCTGGTCGTCGAGATGCAGGTTATGCATGGCGAGCATAGTGGCTCGCTTCTCCCATTGTGCTTCTCGGCCCTCGCGCGTTTCCTTGTCTTCTTGATTGCCCTTGAGGTCCGCGCTCTTGGAAGCCGGTATAGCTTCAGGTGCATCGGGCAAGTGCTCAGGAAGATACGCGCTGTTGTCTCGTGATACTGATCGCGAGTTGCGATCCCGTCCGAGATGTAGCCGTGCGGATAACCGGCGCTCTTCCTTGGGTCGCACGCCGAGCTGCTGTACTGCGCCATCGGAGGAATCGCGATGATCGGTTGAGGTCGAATCGCGCGTTATTGACGCGCTTGATGAATGTAGAAAGGAGAACGGGCGCTTATGCTCGTGCGACTTTTTGTCTTTGCCATGGCGTTTCTCATCGCCCGGGTAGGATGGCGGCTGGATGATCTCTTCCGACTCAGTTGTTGTTCGGATGAATTTGAACTCAGGCACGGTCAGAGTTGATGTAGTATGTGGCTCTTGGGCGATCTTGTCTTTCTTCTTCAGCAGGTCTTTAAGTCCAGGCATTGTGGCACAGGACCCTGTCGCGAAGGAGGGGTACGATATTCAGGTTGACGACAGGCGAGGAGAGACGAGAAAGAACAATTGCCTACCCGGGATCTTGCAAGGGACTACGTGCACCGACAGTATAAGCATCACGCGGCATGAAAGGATGGGAATGATGGTGAGCCATAATACGCGCTGAGGCTGAGACGGAATGCTCGCTCGAAGGGTCAGTTGCTTGGCCTTGCACATCGAAATGGCAGCTCATGCCGCGTTTGACATCATTGCTTAGCTTCAAACCAACATGGGCGCATATTCGACAACACTGGGCAACGGAATTTGTACTGACAGTATTACCAGTGGATAAATGAATGATTGGATTTTCTATTTCAGTATTACGTTTCTCTTTTTTTTGGCATCTCTTTCCGATGGGTATGTTGCAGTCGCGTCATGCAAAAGACCATGACTATGTAGACCATGTCCAACAGAAGATTTTCTACATGGATGAAGTGATTCATGCAAAGGCAATAAAATCCTGCTGCTGTGTAAGCTCATGACCACTGCCTTCGACGTCCATCTCAAAATCTTCTGGCCCGTCAGAATCGTCGTCGACAGCATCATTATCAGATACGATCTCTTCCTCGCCACTCGACAAGTCGGACTCATCTTCTGAGCCAGTGTTCCCTTGCCGTTTAGCTGCCTTACGCAGCGCGTGGGCACGATCAACGTGAGGGAGTGGGCAGATTCCTTTCTCGCGATTGGCGCACTGGCCACGGTTGCTATAGTCAGGGCATTCAATCACATGGCGCCGAGGACAGCTAGGGCCTTTCGCACAATACCCAAGCGTGGCAAATGGCCGGCATACGGGTGCAGCGGGGGAGACATGAACATGAGGATATCGGCATGCACTGTTCGTGCAGTTGCCGCGCAGAAAGTGGGTGCAAGCCGGCACACGATGGTATGTCGATTCGTGGGATAGATCGCAATGCTTTCCTGCTGAACATGATCCATTTCGGAGGAAGTCCTTGCAGATGGCGACTTTCCTCGGATCATGAGTGAAGCGACATGAAGGCCCGAATGGACAGTTACCTATCACGATGTTAGTCAGTAAGAATGAATTACATACCGGTTCGCCAGATGCGACTTTCATAGTCGAAGATCGGGTCAAAGCGTGACCGGCACGTGAGAATAGGGAAGCGAGGTACCATATTTTGTGAAATGCTCGCACTGAGGCTTTCGAGGTGCGGAAACATTCCTGTCGAGCAATAATTGTAAGCTCCATCCGACTTTTCGTTTACTCTGCCAACCGTACCTTGAGCTGCTTTCAACGCTCTTGGCGCGCACGAGATTGCCATGCTTTGTCCGTATGAATGTGACATCTGCTATCTTGAAAGTCTTTGGTGTTGATATTGAAGCGTCATCAGGGGCTGTTGTCTTTAGTAAATTGCACGTCGCGACTGGTATGAATGGCTCACAAGGAATGCGGAAGAGTTTGCTGCCATCATCAGCCATTCGGAACCGGATGCCGTCAATCACAAGTTCACGTTTGGGCTGTGGCGCGACAGTCTCCACGTTCATTCCATATCCCGCAGATTGTGGGCGTTTGGTTCTTTGGGGTGAGTCCTGCGTATTTACGTGCTCCGTCTTCTGTTTTTGCTCCCGATTATACGTCTCCTTCGTCATCAATTGATTTTTACCCGGCCCTCTAGTCGAAACGAATCTATCCTGGCTGGGCTTTTCCGGAGATGTGGCGATCGCTGGACCAACGCCGGCAAAGGACGAGCCGCTCTGAGTGCCTCCCACAACGAGTGTACGATTTCTGTGCGCGCCAGGGTATCCAGCCCTGCCTCCGCGATTGTATGGGGCCCATCGAGGACTTCCGCGAGAATATGATGCGTTGTGGTATTGGGTTGGGTGATATGTTGATTGAGTGTACGATGAGGGTCCTTCTTTGCGCTGCTTGATCTGACCCGACAGTGCGGCGATCTTTGCTTGAAGTGCTGCGTTCTCATCCATGCTGAAGGGAGGATACTTCCTGAAACTGGATATTCGTGAAAACGCACAAATTTCGCCGTCGATCGAGAGGTCGTGAATGTTGTTGTAAAAGAACAGAATCATAGATCGCCCGCGCTTGTATCAAAGAAGTGACCCGCACGTGCAGGCTGGCATGTGACAACAGTGTCCATCCGTAACCCTACAAACCGGGGCGGGTCGCCACCAGAGCTTGCTTACGAATTCTTCTAATTCACATGGAATAGTTCTTACTTGGCACGCTTGGAAACATTACAGTATGGGGTCTTCAATTTTATGATATTAATGGGTTAAGTTATAGATAGTGCTTAAGTAGGTTAAATATCGTAGTGTGTCGATTGATTAAAATATGCTAAGCATGCGCGAATAACAAGTATGAACCTTGCAGTATTTGACACCCGACACCCAGATAACTGTGAGAACGGGCAGGAAACTACCGCTATGGTACTTTAGTGCCTTGGGGTGACCTGAAGAGTCAGTGGCATTGTGCAGATCGCGGAGCGTTGTATCTGCCTGTTGATGCGTCCTCGACGGATGCGACGATGCCGGTGGGGGGATTGGTTCTCAATAAAAAAAGTTCGCCAGCAACCAGTACCCTGTTGCATAATAATTGGTTCCGTTGAGAATCTGGTCCCGGTAGGAGATCCTGTAGCTCTGGCTGCCAATGGCTGACGACAGAAATCTGATGCCGTGGTGCAGGAAACTTTGATGATGTCCTGTGTGGCAATGGAGAGCTGGCTCAGGCCTCCAGCTCGGTCCGGCAGTTTAAAGTCGTGCCGGGGACGAAGAGAAAATCACGATGCAGCCTCGGATGTTCCTCTGCACGGGTTCCGCGTTGGATTCGCTCCACATTGAGTCTGCTCTCGATTGATCGCTCGGCATGATCCAATCGACGGATAATAAGAAGTCGTGACACTAATCATGTCCTTTGGGAAAGCCATTCGTGAACGATGCCGGAGTATCGCTTGTTTGACGTTGTTAGACCAAACTCGGATCAATAAATCATACAAGAAGGACGCTGTGACTGCGTTAGGAATGATTCGACGTGTAAACAAAGATGAGCGCCCACTTACGCGTTGATACAGCCATCGTTCTCACAATTGTTGGTGATTTGCGCCCAGCGGCCCCATACGACTTTGCCTCCAGCGGTGACTAAACCAAGCTCGCTAACGTTGACCTCAATGATCGTGCCTTTGGTAAGGACGCCAAGCTGAGTGTACATCGGGTTCTGAGGGTTCTTCTTAACACTGATGATAGGCAGCTGGACAGTAACACCAAGCTCTGGATGCGTGACGTTCGCCTTCTTGTAACGCAGACCCATAGGTCGAATGAAGCGCTCGTATTTGACAGGTCGTCTGGTGAAGTCGGGGCCAACAAAGGTGGGCTTCGTAATCATCCGCTTCCAGCTCTTCTTCGCGGTCTTTTTGCCCGTCTTGACCACCTTGAACATTTCCTCTTCACTGATACCGCGAACTTTGGGAAGCGGTACGCTGAATTTGGCAGCTTTCTCAGCACGCTTGTTCTTGATCGCAGAGCTCAGAGCTTTGGCATTCGTGGTGTTGCTCCGGTCGAGCAGGTAGCTAGGAAGGGGCGTAGTCGAGGGCTGTGCAGGTTCCGCAGATTTCACGTTCTTTTCTTCTTGCTGCTTGATAGCCTTCTTCATCTGGATCTTCTCTTTATGCCTCTTCTGCTGGTACAACTTGGCACGCAATCCGCGCAAGTTCTGAGATCTCTCCGAGGCGCGGTGTGACTCTCGGGCGGCGCGCTTGCGCACACGCTCCTCGTGGTCCAGTCTTCGCCCATGTTGTTTCGTGAATCGCTCGATATACTCGTTCTGAGGCATCGTGACGGCGTGCACTTCGGTGCGATGTTGTTGCCAGAAAGATATCTGGGAGGCAAAAGGTTAAGACGCAGAAATCTCCAGGTCGGCTAGGCCCGCCGCCGAAATCTTGGCGGCAGTATACTTTGAAAGGCAGGTTTACCGAGTCCCATTGATCCCTGGGCGTCTCCTAAAATTATTGGAATTGACCTTGGGAGATTTGATCTGCTCGACTGCAAGGTTCGCCAATCCGACAATTCCGATATTTCCATCATCATGTTATCGCGCGCCCTACGCCGAGTACTTCTGGACAATTCCTCGCACCTCCCGCCAACCTTTCTACTGCCATGGACAGCAAGACTGAGTAGTCTCCCGCAACCGTCAGATGCGCCTTCATCGCCAGCAGTTCGACCAACAAAAAGCATCAACTACACACGAAGCTTCGCGACAGCAGTACCGAACACCACGAGAGAGAAAGTTGAGAGGGAAACGCAGGGGTCAGCCTTGTCACAGTCACTTTCAAGAGAGGCAGCCCCAGAATTGTCATCGTCAGTCCGCGAACTCTTGCCGCTATTGAAGGCGCAAGCCCCACATTACATTACCGTCCATATTCATGGATTCCCGTACCTCGTCACGCAAGGAGACACCGTCAGGCTACCTTTCCTGATGCATGGAGTTGAGCCTGGTGATGTGCTTCGTCTGAACAAGGCCATTAACTTGGGAAGTCGAGACTTCACATTGAGGGCACCCAGTCCCCCAACTAAATCAAGAGCCCCAGGCTCGATTCCTTTGGACCAGCGCTCTGCGAGCGGCTCTCTCGATAGCTTAGTATCTGCGGCCACGAATGAAAGTGGCTTGGCAGGAGCTGAGTCTCAAGCACCGCACTTTATCCCACACATCGCCAAGGGCAAGCACGCGTATCTGGACGAAAGGCTGTTTACTTGCAGGGCCGTTGTGTTGGGTGTCGAGAGCGAGCCTATGCGGATCAAGGAGAAGACGAAGCGAAGACAACGGCACGTGAGGCAGGTCCGAAGTAAGCACAGGTACACTATCTTGAAGATCAAGGAGCTTGAGGTGAATGAATTGGAGGATATTGCGGCCCGCTAGATCTGAGAGTTCCCCCCAGCTCGGTGAAAGTGGATTCGGACTGTTGATCCTTTGCTACGCCACACACGTGCGTGTCACGACCGATCTGCATATCACATATTCGGCGACAACTCTGGCACACTTCGGGGCTGGCTCAATACGATGATCGCCACACGTGCAACCTCGCTTGGATCACCGAAGGCATACTTTCTCTGTCTCGCGCGCTTGTCGATCACGTTGTCTGGAACTCGATGGTGTGACTCACATGGTAATTTCTCAGATATGGTATCGGGGAAGGTTCGGGATTCACAGCTTCAATTTCCCAAGATTGTTTGAGTTTTGTGCTTGCCCTGCCTTACATTGGGCAGAGGCACACTTCCTTCTGAATCTTCTGCTCGTGGCGAGTGGTTGACCCTCGGCATTTCTGACTCGCATGCGTTTCGCGAGAGCGGACAGTGGAACATCCACCAACAATACCCTCGTTAGAGGGTCTGTAGATCTCTGAAGATCCCACATGTATGAGTACTGGCGTCAAAATGTACATTACTAGGCATGAAGATAAATCAAGCTCTCGCGTGCATTAGGCACGGCTCGTGTAAGCCGCCCATCTTGGTTACCAGGAGCCAAGCAGGCGAAGGATTCCCCTGCTTTCCACGGTCGAACTATTATCGACGGGTATGTTCTGCTGCGCAGGAGGTCCAGAAAGGCACTTGTGTGGAGTGATCGTCATGCACCTACTGTCCATAAGACACGTTAGCGATGCGATTGTCCACCACCAGTACTTTGCCAAGAGCTTGTCCCGACTCGTTGTCGTCTCGCTGGATCTCTAGTGGTCGACGCGCATCTGCGGACGCGGCTGGGAAGTTGCCCCCAACTTGACCGCATCGATCTCTACCAATCGCGGCCTTTTCTCACCTCGCCGCTGCTCAGCATACGAACCCGCGAGGTGCTGGATCGGGGGTCTTCGCGGTCACGCGATCGAGAAGGGTGTCTTTGGAGGCTCAGCTCTTTCGACTATCGATGCACTTTGTCGATTCTCTGATGCCAAATCTGCATGGGGCTGAGTGCGATCGATAGGACGCGGTCCTCTCTACGAAGGTCAGGTCTGGCCTTTCGAACTTGAGCACATCCTAAATCTGGATCCGTCGCCGCTCCTCTCATCTTGACCACAGTGCGCTAATCCAGTTCATCTTCAACGCCCAGCGTTCGCGCCTCTACCAAGGCTGATGGATCCGAGCTGGGTTATACCAGGGGAACGACGACTATCCAACACACGAAGTGAAGCGATCGTTGCACCGAAAGAAGCCGACCTCAATAGATGGGCAGTGGTCTCGTCGATCCAGACTGAGCTGTTGAAACTGGGGACGAACGTCGATATCATCGATGAGGATCTCAGCGAGCTATCGCCACCACCACGAAGCGTACGCTTTGCACTGATGCAGACCAGAAAGCAAATCACCGTCGTAGCAGAGAAGCTAGATTTGCTCGTCGACCAGATCCCGCTCCAGGCTCGTCCAACGATGGCCTCCGCAGTCAAGGCCCAGCAAGTCTTTGACACCCCGGAGCTGCTGGAGCAGATCCTCATGCACTGCAGCAATAGCGATCTTGTTGTGGCACGAGGCGTTGCTCGGAGCTTCGCGAGCACAATTTCAAAGTCGATCAAGATTCAAGAATCTCTCGGCTTGCGACCCAGCGTAGGCGGCTCACCATTCTCGCCCTTTGCGGACAAATACTTCATCTTGCGTGGATTCGTGGTCCATATGGAAAAGTTAAGCCGTCATGTACTTGACTCCACGGCGGTGGAGTTGACGGCGACGTTCAATACGTTGGACCTCATGCATGAGGTCAACCTACCAAGACTTGGAGAAAGTTGGCGCCGAATGCTTATCTTGCAGCCGCCCATCAGAAGTATGAGGATTCGCACAAGTGAGTAACCGAGGGGAACGCACCTTCAATTCGAGGGGCGAACCGCTGAGTATAATAGACTGCTGCGATCAAGGGTCCGGTCCCCAACCACTCAACCGCCATGACAGTGCTCGTCGGGGTCCGGAGATTCGGTCAAGCACGGGGATCACGCTCGGTGATATTCTCGATGCGACCAGGCGCCTGCGCGAAGAGCATCGCCTGTGCCCGGAAGCCTTCAGTGGCTTGCACCGCGAAGATGGCACCGTCGATGTGGCTGTGATATTTGAGGCTAGCATTCCACTACATGCCAACGACCCACTGCTGGTGCTTCGGCAAAGGGCTTTAGTAGAGCATCGTCGCAACCAGCAATTTCTGGCCGCTCGACAGGCCAAGATTGACGCCTACGTGACAGGCAAGCAGCGAGGTATGTAGTTGCTGCAATCGCAGCACATATTGGCGCATATGTCGCAGAACAGCTGACGTTCGTTGACATTCGTAGCGAGAGACGAAGGTCGCCCGATACCGACTTTAGGGGAGTTCGAACAGGACAGCGGAGTTTGACTGCGCCGAGGACAGAAGTTCTTTGGCATCGGTTGATTCACTAAGCATTAGGCTCCGAGGGCGTTTACGAATATCTTGTTTCCGCACTGAACATAGATAGATTATGATTGCTTCTGAGAGTGGGATCGAGAGGTGGACGAAGTTGAAAACTGCCCGCTGTGCAATCCGGGGAATCCCCGAGCCATGATGCGCCTCAACAGGATTTCGGACAGCGAAGAGGGCCAAACGAACACTCCCATGCCACCAAGCAAGCCTCCGGTTCTATTGTGCTAGTTCTCGAAGAGGCTCAATGAAGAACCTACAAACTGGCCCGACTTTAAAAAGTCGGCTTCTTTACCTGTGTTATCCCAAGCATTGGAAGGAGAAACGTGGAGCAGAATGCGAAGAAGTTCATCAATCAATACATCAACATAGGTCTCTATCTAGTACACACTTGTGATACACACGAGTTCAAGGAGCAAGCTCCATGCCTCGTCATCTTCAAGGCTCCTCGTCCGAATCGCCGAGTAGCTCGGCATCGTCAGGGTCCATAACTGAGTAGTTTCCTCGCTGGAAACTGCTGCGGCTGGTGTAAGGTCGGGTGTAACCACTCCGGTTGCGGCCTAATCGCGTTGCAATAATCCGCCAGAGGCTGGCAGCGAGTAGAGGCAAAGCTGCAATCACAGCAACGATGGCTGACAGAGCCACGACCGGATACTTGATCCACGGCGCGTCGCGATCGAACGCACCGCTGCTGCCCATGCCGTCGCCGAGGCGAATTCGTCCGAATTTACCGTCCCAGTTGCGGTAGACCCAGTAGCCAACACCCGCAGCGGCCGCGATCGGTAAAACAATAGCAAAGAATAGACCAGCACCATTGATGCTATGCTTTCGGTTGAATTCGTCTTCATGGTTTGGACATGGGAAGACTTTGCTGGTGTAATCGAGCTCTTTGCCGCCTTTACAGGTGCTAAGAGGGATGCGTCGATATCCAGTAATGCCATAGTACTCAGTCAGGCCTGGATTGGTCCGACATACTTCTGATGGATCCGGCTTTTCCAGACCTGGTACAAGGTTACACTCTCCGTTCTTGCCGAGTTCATAGTTGTAGTCGCACTCAAAATCTTCGCGCGTGCATGTGCAGTTGCGCAAGATATTGTGGAGGATTTCAGACTGCTGGCCCACGTAACACTCCCGATCAACTGTCTTTCGGTGATATTGCGCCACATGTCCGAACAGACAGTCATCGTCGGACAAAGGATGTTTCGGCGACCACAACGTGTAGTCGCTCTTCCCTTCGTCGTCCTCAACAATCACGCACTTCCTTTCTCGCTCCTTGAGCCCGCTGAAATCGATGTTGACCGTAGAAATCTTGCCGCCGATCTTGCCCCAGAGAAGGAAATTGCGGCTCGTATCAGAGGGCACCGTAGTAATGTCGGTCACGACCATGTCGGACCTGAAGTCGTACGTCGCCCAGGTCTTGCCCTCATCGAGCGAGTACTTGACGAAGCTCGTTGGCTCGTCCTCCTTTACGATCACAATGATGGAGCCCTGGTCGCCGTACTCCCACATCCAGTTACCGGTGGCGATCATCTCCCAAGTCAACCCTGCATCGCGTGTGAGGAAAGTGTCACCCTCGGCTTTACGACCGAGCTGGTCGCCAACATTTCCCACGGCGATCATCATTCCAACCGCGCTAGCAGAGCTGAAAGTGTCTCGTGGGTCAGCACGCTCTGTGAAACCGTGCAGATGGAGGTTGCAGTTTGTGCAACCATAAGGTTCGCCGACGTCTCGGGGCGGATCCTTGGGTCGGGGAAGAGGCCCCCACTGCGCGCCGTCGTTATGCGTGATGAGGGTCGTCAGTTTCTTGGATGCACCTTCGTCGACTTCCTTGGCGTTGGACACGTAGTTGATCAGCGCCACTCCCTCGATCCCCTGCACCTTCTCGAAATCGACGTAGCCATGCTCGGAATCGCGATTGACGTGCGGCATAGAGAGCACGTAGGAGGTTCCATTGCTGTTGCTCTTGAGAATGGTACCGTACTCTTGACCCGGATTGCTATTCGCAGTCACATGCAGGAAGACGGCGTGTGTGCTCGAGTCCAAGACTGTGTAGGCCTGCTGATGCTCCGCTTTGAAGTTAGGCGGGAACTTCGCATCGGCAAAGGTAACTCCATCGATACTGGCGTCAACCTTGAGCGATTTCTTGTCCTCGTCACGGATTGCCACCACAAGATACTCAGACATCGACGCAAAGTCGATCACATCTTGCTTGAGAGTCTGCTTGTGCACAAACAGATCGTTGCTGCTAATGAGCTCGAGCGGTCCCGCAGGATCCTCGTTCTCGTGCTGCAGGCAGATAATCTTTTCGTCTGATTCCGGGCGATCCTCGCGGTAAACGAAGAGACACTTTTTGGCCGCGGGCAAAAGCTTGTTCCACTCATCGCCACCCTTCTGTGAGACGTACGCCACCGTGTCGCAATCGCCTCCTTTGTGACAATTGTGCGCGCCCATCCAGATGAGCCACCCTTCTTGCTCAGGGTGGAACGACAAGACCGGTGTCTGTTCGGTGGTTGGCAGGTCAGGGGTTTCGAAATAATGGTATTCCTCCTCCAAACCTCGGTGGGCGGAGTAGTATACCTTCTTGTCCGGCGTAATGAAGTAGACCATGTCCTGATTGTACTGGTGCGGGTAGATGGCAGTGACCTGCTTGTCTTCGAGAACTTTTCGCCACTTCTTGCCATGGTCGTGTGTGATGTATACATCACGTTCCTTTGTTCTCAAAACGATGGTCTCGTCCTCACCCCTGGCTGACGGTGCTCTCTCGAGGTAGTAGTACTCCTCGAATCTGGTTCCACGGAACTCCGTTTTCTCGTGGCTAATCTTTCCACTGCCGACGGGCGCTTTACTATCCTTGCAGGGCCGTTTCTCTGGCTTGTCTAGCTCGACGCCGCCCTCACATTGGTTACCAGGCACTAGGCGGTACCCTGAGGAACCCTCGAACGTGGAATCCGCGTCTGTGCATGCTCCTTCGGGGACGGGCAGAGCTCCAGACAGTACACACTTTCCATCCACAGGCTTGAAGTTGTAGTCGCACTCAAAGTCTGCCTCCGTGCATGTACAAGTCTCAATCTCTTCCTCTGGATCGTTGAAATCTTCATTCACCACAATACAATCCGCGTCAGCCTTTCTGCGCTTGAACTTCTGAATGCGGCCCATAACACAAATGGGTTTTCCGTCACTGTCAACCCGGGCAGGCCACAGTTCGAAATCGCTGCTTTTGCACTCGCGCTCATGCAGACCGTCGAAGTCAAGTCTGATGGTCTCAAAAGACGTTTTGGCACCCTTCCCTTTTTGCGCAATCAGGAGGAATCTGGCAGAAGTGGAATCTGGAGTAGTTGTCAAAGCCAACGGCCGGATTTTGTCGTTGAGCTTCGTCTTGGACCAATTTTTGCCATGATCCAACGACCATCGAACGACATCTGTCTCTGAATCCTCAACCGCGACAAGCACGGAGCCTTGAGAGCCCATTTCGTAGATATGTGGTCCGTCGAGGGCATGGGTCCAGGTGAGACCAGCATCATCGGAGATAAACAGATCGCCCTCCTCGAACGACTTGAGATGCTCGCCTGTGTTACCGATTCCCATGATGATGCCGGGTGCCGGGCTGCTGAAGATCCGTCCAATATTGCGCTGCTCCGTCACAGAGTGGAGGTGCAACTTCTTGGATCCAGCAGTCATATCCTCCCAGGTGTGGCCGTCATCAAAGGAAATCTTCGAGATGAGCTGTTTGGCGGCCGACCACGATTTCTCCACCTTTTGCCAATTGTCTACTACATTCACAAGAACAATGCCCTGAATGTTGGAGACCTTCTCGAAATCCACAAATCCGTCGGGCATGTTGCGGTTGGTGTGCTCAATGTTCGTGGTAAAGAAGGTACCGTTGCTGTTCGAGGTCAGGAGGACACCCATCGCGCTCTTGGACGTCATGACGTCCACCTGCATGCTGTAATTCGTGCTCTCGAGCAAGGTGTAGGCGTTCTCCTCTAGCTTGTGCTCGCCGAACTCGGCGCGATGCCAGGTCGCTCCATCAGCCGTGACATACATGGCAAGTTCCGTCGTGCCCTTGCTCTTCGCCGCGAAGACAAAATAGTGCTTCACCGCCGCGAGATTGGTGACGCCCTGAATCGTCGTGCCGTCAACGCGCGGCTCTTCCTCAGTTTCGAAGAAATTTTTGGATGTCACCACTCGGTACTCGGTCGAGAAGAGCGAGAACTTTCCAAGCGCCACACACATGATCATGTTATCATCCGACTCCTTGTCACCAGTGGTGAACAACTCGGTCGTCTTCGCCCAGAGACAATTGGCGAGGTCTTCGCGCAGCAGCTCATTCGTCTTGAAGCCGTCGAGGGTGTAGTATACCATCTCATCGCACGTCCAGAAGTCCTCGCACACCTCGGCCATGAACAGCATGCGGTCGGAGTCCGTGGCGTGAAAGCTGATTCCCGCGCGAGATCGCGAGGCCGGCGCCTTTGTTTTGAACTCCGTCCACGTCTCGCCGCGGTCGGTGGTGATCCAGTGCGTGAGCTCACCGCCCAGCACGACCGCGACGGAGCGGTCGTAGGGATGGCGCAGGACCTCGAACACGCTGCCTTCCTCGACGCCGTCGAGCGGCTTCCAGCTGGCGCCGCCATCCGCCGATCGGTATGCGGTCTTGCCGTGGATGTCGGTGTAGAGGACGACATCGCTGTCCTCGAAATAAAGGATGTTCACGGGCTGATGGTCGAGCTCCGTGTGGCTGATCTCTGGATCGTCCTTCCTGCCCTTCGCCGCCGCGCCCAGCGTCAGCAAGCCCAGGAGGAGCAAGCTGAGCAGCGCTCGCAACCGGCCCGCCGGCCGATACATAATGTAGATGGTGTCTTCAAGCGCCAGTCCAAGGGGAACGCGATCACGACATCGAAGAGAGTGATGAAATGTCGTTGAGGCGACGTAAGCTGGAATCCGTAGGGTCGTGAAGCTGAAGCTACATACAGCAAGGGAATTGCTGATGAGATCGATACAACTGTACGATAGGTACCCCAGCGCCAATCCCCAGGCTGCCGCGCTCCGGATGTGGCTGATGACGCCGCGCGCTGTTGCGGCAGGCTTGCAGCGGCCCGCGGAGTCGAACAAGCACCAGCGGCACGCGACACCTTTACCTTTCTCCAGCGGGGTCCTTAAACAATACGATAATTCTCCGATATGTCAGATTTGGACGCGGGAATAATCTGTCCATTCAAGTACATGCACACTTACACATGTGACTCGTCACAGAACGAGTTGAGTTGTCCGACTGCACGCAAAAACCATCAAAATTAAGACCACCAGTCAGCATAAGCCTGCGCAGCATCATAAGGTTCCAAACGTCTCTCATTTCTCGTCAAACGGACCACGTCAAGGAAGCTTGACGATCAGACGAAGCGAAAGTTCAGGCTGCTTTACCTGACCGACAGAAACGTGACTGCGGAATCCACTATATAACACTTCTCGTCCACAAAAGAGACATTCACATACTTATTCATCTTGCATCTCTCGCCATGACACAACAGGTCCGGTAGCAAATCTCGGCCTCGACTCAGAGACTAACCAAGAGCGCCGTCAAGAAACCATTCTGCTTGGCCAGGCGCAACGGATAGCGTTTGCCAGGGTTGTCTCTGGTATAGTTCGCCAGCGCCTTGCGTGATGAGAAGTGACGCGGCGTGGTGCCGTTCTCGATGGCTTCGACGAAATCAACGATGTTGACATGCACTGACTTCAGCGCCTGTCCAGAATTTTAGCTTCATGTCAACCTGAACTCCAGAAGTGGTGGGTGATTCGAGATGTATGATCTCTTTCGATGAACATGACTTACCTTGCGGCATTGAGTGATAGTGCTGCCAGCGGAGGTACCGACGTCGTCGCAGAGGCGCTGCCCTGCAGTAGCACTGATCAGCCAAGCGATGCTCCCAGAGACTGGAACGAAGTCCCGTTTGATATGCTAAGGTGGCCTTACAAGCCTCAAGCCTGCTCTCATTGCGGCCATAAGCGACGGCGATGCATAAATTCACTTCGTGAACCGCGATCTGCTTGTTTCCCATGGTTGGCTCTTGTGGTCGTTTCTGATGCGGTATCGTGGCGAGTAGAGTGGATTGCGAATGGTGTATCTGTATGCTCGCCTGGTTGTAGGAACTGCGAGTTGACAGCTCCGATATGCTCGCCTTCAGTTTATAAAGATGCGAGTGAGCACGAACCTCACCCACAGATGCACGGAGCCCATGCCTCCCCAAGAGCTTGCGTGTCACGCAAACTTCTTGATTGCCGGCCTGGGAGCAACGATTGTGGTGAAATCATCCGACGTGCCATCACCCCTGGCGTCGGACCTCGAGCTCCGTGCACCGGGACCTTGCATGCTGCCGGAAGTGGAAGGAAGCATGGGAAAGCCAAGCGCCACAGAGAAGTGGCAGAACGGCATTGATGAATTATGCTTGTTTATCTGTAGCTCTTGTGTACTTTCAACTCTGCTCTGGCACGAGAAAAATTACGAAAAAAGAGTATGCTCCTCAAAGTGGGAGTTGTGTCCACAGGCCTTCCCTTTCAAATCAACGCAAATCGATCCAAACCCACCGCATTCAACGATCATCTTCCTATGCCACTCTTCACAATACTACCTCTTCCATCACATTTCAGTGACTAGATGATTTACAGGGCGAGCGCACCGAGGGCGACCATGCCGAGCATGCCGGCCATGGCGGTGGCGCGGGGAGCCGCACCCCGGCTGGTCGAACTGGAGCTGGAGGAGGTCGAAGAAGCGCTGGTGGAGCTGGCGTGCGAGGCTACAAGCACCAAGAATGGGTCAGTCAAAAGAACATCTTCCGGGCAGAGGGAGGGAAGGGTGGGAAAACAACGTACAAGCCGTGCCGGAGGTCGACGAGACGCTGGTGGTCAGCGTGCTCGAAGAGGTGCCGGTGATGACGAGCAGCGACGAGGTCGATGAGGGCGTGAGCGTGCTCAGGCTCGTGGACGGCTGGGCGAGCGAGGAGGCCGGCGTGCCGGAGGTCGCGGTCGTCGACGCGACGGTGTTGGTGCTCTCGATGACGAAGTACGCGCTGTAGTTGGTCTTGCTCGTGTCCTGGTCGTCGATGATCTCGATCGTGTACTGGCTGCCGCGGGTCACCGAGGCCGGCACCTGCCAGGTGTAGGAGCCGGTGTTCTGGAGGCCGGCTGAGCGGAGCACGGAAGATTAGTTGGGATTATCCGCACAGAGGGGGCAAGATCGGCGCGGATGGGCCGAGCGTATCGTGCGACAGGCGCACAGCGCGCCGCGACCTTTGCCGGCCGATCGGGGAGATGAGTACATACAGACAATGGTCGCGCCGGCGTCAAGGTTGTTGCTGGACCCGCTGCGCAGGACCAGCGAGACGGTGCCGCCGGTCGACGGGCTCCAGGTCAGCGTCACAGGCGAGCCGGCCGTAGCCGAAAAGGTCGTGTCCATAGTGAAGCAGTTCGGGCCATTGCAAGACTGCGCGAGGACAAGGTAGGGCGCGCCGAGGACGGCGATGAGAATGGAGGGCGAGAAGTACTTCATCGTCGCGGTGTTGGTTGGTGAAGACCTGTGGTGTGCGTAAAGCTAATGTAGAGATTAAAAGATATTTTATGAGAAGTCAACGAGGGATGAGCTTTTGAGTATCGTTCGCGCAATAACGAATGTATAAATGGACACTGGAGAGATCAAAAGGAAGAGAGGTTTGTCGCGACAGTCGCACAATGGATAACCGTGAGCGAGTCTCGCTGCGTGCCTGCTCGCCGCCGCCACCGTCGTGCCGACAGCCAGCCATGGCAACGTCAGCTCAATAAAGCCAAATGCATCTAGAGCAGGACAGGGCTATAGTACAGGAGGCGAAGTACACCTCCCGTGACTCTCCATTACTTCACAATAAGACTAAAAAGTGATGCGCCCCTCTGGTCCAGGAGGATTCTCGCCCATTGTTGGCGACAACCAACACGGCACGGCCTGTCGCGGTTCATTATTGGAGGTGCGACATCGTGGTAGGCTGAGCAAGGCCCCGATGAGCAACGCTGCTCTTTTGCCCTTCGCGGGTGGCGATCGCACGCGACAGAGCTCGTCATTTCTCCTCAATGGGGTGCCCCTGCGCAGAACGTGTCCAACCCTGCCCGCCGTCTGTCCGTCTGGCTCGACCAAACGATCATCCCCATTCTCCACACTGTCAGACCGGCCTCGCCCGCTGTTGATCCACTCTTGCACGCCGAGAGGCGATTGAATGCCTTTCCATCGCGTTGTGTTTCTCTCGTGGACCACCTCATGCCATCCCGCCAAGCACACTCCGCTGGTGAGACAAAAACAATAATAATGTCCAGGGATTGAGCTGGATCCTTGTAGTGCGGTGCCGGCCGTGCCGCCCTTACCTTAGGCTGCTTCGCCCCAGACTGCAAGGGCACGCTCCGCCCGGCGAGTTTGCATGCAGCTCTTTTCTCCAGCTGCAGGTCAGAGCTAATGCACGGCCGCGCGTGTCAAAGCTGGGCCCCAAAATTGCCATTTGATTCATTGCTGCATGCAGGCGTCCAGCTTGCAGGAGCTTGACGCGCCAGCGACTCGCAAGGGAGATCGGGCGTGACGCGGGGAGAGGTGGTGAATAAGTCTATTGAAAACGATAGTTCAGTCGGTTCGATATGGTTCTTCTAAGTGAGCCGCGTAGATAAATAGCAGAGCAAGTAAAAAATGGAAACAATGCTGGCGGCAAGGCGCGACCGCCGATGGTCTGCACGGGATGGGCGAGCTCTACGCGATCACTGCGAGCGTTGCGCACGCCCACAACGACGCAGAAGTATTTGTGCGCAATGTTTGGATACCGTCTACGATCCTGAGGGTCAGAGAGATAAGCAACGGCAGCACGTTATCTCACCCGTGCAAACGATTGACAGCCATTCCGGGGTCCTGCAGGAACGGCGAAAATCTCCGGGGAACACGTTGTGATCTGCACCGTACCACCGATTGCGTACCGTTCAAAAATGCTGTGATCACAGCCAGTGACAGCTTCAAGGGTGACAGGTCTATCAAGAGCACATGCATCCATTGTACACCTAGCTAGACTAGCCAAAGAACACACATTACGCGACAAATCTCAAATGGGGAATTAATTTTGTGGTTTGCTGCCTATGCCAGCGGATGACCGAGACATAGGCCACAAGAAAATACGAAAAATTGTCGAGGACCAGACTTTCCAGGAGCGAGGCGCGTGTATGATGTGCCTCAACTCCATCTCCGTATGCTTTTTTTTTTGAAACTCTCCAAACCTCCGCATCCAAAACATCACATGGTTTGAATAGGAACCATTTACGCCATGGCGACGGCGGCAGCGCCGAAGAGGAAGGCGAACGAGGCACCGGCGTAGGCGGTGGCAGCGGCGCCGCGCGAGGTGGTCGAGGTGCCCTGGAAGCCGGCCGCGTTGGAGCTGGAGGCGCCCGGGGTGGTGCTGGCGCTGGAGGAGCGGGGCATCGAGCTGACGCTGGACGAGGTGCTGTTGTGCGCGCCGGTGATGGCGGCGGACGAGGCGGTGGACGAGAGCGACGGGGTGATGGTGCTGTTGCCGGCGGAGAGGCTATGCGGGAGCAGACGTGTTAGTGCGTCGGTTCCAGGTTCTGGATGTGGTCACGCTTCTCGTGAATGAGGCAGGGGTCGCTTACCCGGTGGAGGAGCTGCGCGCGCTGGAGGCAGTCGACGAGGCGACGATGCCTGAGCAGCTGCCGGAGCCAGTCGAGCCCTGGATGGTGAAGGGACCGAAGTAGTTGGTCTGGGTGCCCTGGTCGATCTGGAGAGCGTAGTCGTTGCCGTTGGGGAGCGAGGCGCAAGGAGTCCAGATGAACTGGGTGCCGTGGCCAGTGGCTGCGCGATCGGACAGATTAGATTCGATCTGCGCGAGCTTCACGTCCCCTGATAGGAGGGAGCACAGCTTCGGTGGCCGACTTACTGGTCAAGACCTGGACGGTCTCGAGGTCGCTGGCAAGACCCTGACGGAGGGTGATGGTGACCGGCTACATCACAGCGCATGTCAGTCTTTCTGTAATCGCGATGTGCATCCCGTTCTTGCGCGACCACTTACGGTGACGGTGTCGTTGGAGGCCCAGGTCAGAGCGACCTGGTTGCCAGCAGTCACCGGGGTCGGGACGTTGGTGAAGGTCAGGACGGCCGACTGAGCAGCGGCGATGGACGCGAGAGCGCCGACGAGGAGGGCGTTGAAGAACATGATGCCGTGAGGGATGCGAGTCGCAAAAAGTATTATGATATGGGTGATATAAGAGAAAGACACGGGTGGTCAAGAAGTGAAGGCGATGTTACTCGAACGAGCGATTATGTATGATGGCAAGGATTGTCACGACGGGAAGAGAAGGACGACGAAAGGGAGTTGGACCGTTGGTACCTATGGGGTGATGCGAGCGGCAAAGTCTTGTCCTACGGTAGACAGAGACACGGCTAGAACGGCGGCGGTCCACGATGAGGGCAGAGCGCTCGCGCGTGCGCGCCAGAAAAGCCTCAGTCTTCGCCGCCAAGCAAAGACCTCATCAAAAGCAGTCAAATCGATCGGTCAATTGGGCGGTACCGCGCTGGGCAGACACATGATGGGCGGCAGACCGGCGGCGGCCTGACACGCCAGTCTATACACTCGGAGTGGCTCCCCCTTAGTGAAATGAGCTGTGACGATCCTTAAATCCAATCGGGCAATTTCCGCTGGCCAACGCTTAAACGCCATGTCACGTGCAGTCCCAATGCACGCAGAGCCACAATCACGTGTCAGGTGAGATCGACTTGTGTGTCCGAAAGAAATCTATTCGAATATCAGTTCAAGATTGCCTGAAATCGACGGTCTGCGTACGAGAGCGCAAAGTTATATATCGTTCCGGGTTTTGTGGAGAATGCCGCGCTCCCGTAAGCATGCATTGTTTGGTCAATCAAGAATGTCTCGCCAAGCATAAGACCTGACAACGTCAAAACATGTTATGATATATCGGCCGGAGAGTTCTACTCATTTAGGCCAGCAATAGAGCAAGAAAATGCTTCGAAATTGCCGACTCTGATTGAGTTGAAAGAGCAACGCAAGCTTTTTGTTTCCAGTGCAGCGCTGGACAGGATCGTCTGGACGCTCGATCATGGGGCTGCACTTCAGGACTCGGTCAAAGTCAGACCGCCCGGCGAGCGCACTGTCATACAGAGCACGACAATAGTATTCCATCGATGGAGCGCCCATCACCACTGACCACACGGCAGCAGATCATACGACCGACATGTCCGCGGCCGAGCCGTATCTGCCAGACGATGGCAGCTGGCATGCTATCGGGCAAGAAGCCGCGACTCGACCACCGGTGTCCGCTTGTCAGGTCAAAGTCTGCGAGCTCGACCAATGGACGCTCACGTGGACAGACGTGCACCTCGTACACGAGGGCGCGTACGATCGCATCCTGCAGCCATGCGACGAGGACACCTGCGACCACTACGATGACGACGACCAACCGGTCGAAGTGATCCGGTGCTGTGGTTTCGACCATCCGCCCATTGATGCGCCGAAAGTCACGGTGGAGGCTTCCGCGCAGCCGTTCGTCACGATTCACGACTAACTCACCACGGTTCATGAGTGGCTTCAAGCGAGGCGAGACGATCTTGTACTGGCAATGAATGTTTGGGACTGTGAGCCGTTGCCACAGCAGACGGAATTGGTCATCACCAAACATCGTGCTGACCATCTCTGTATTGATATCCGCACGAAAGTGTCAGGCGCGACGACGTCGTTGTATGTGAGCCATGGACTCGGCCAGAAGGAGGAAAGAAAGTGATGTAGAACGATTTTGGGGCAATCTGCGATAACCGAACTATGTCACTTTGCTCACATCCACTTGAGTCGTTCCGTTATGCATCCTGGCTGTGAGCTGAATTGATGAATCGGCATTCTCTCAACACATAACGAGAACAAAGCAAGAATGAGCCTTCAGAGCAAAGCTGAACTTATGCATGTATCTTTGCCCAGTCCTGCACAGGCCTCCTCAGCTTGTGCAACCTGCGCATCATTCCGAACGCGACTGCGTGTAGTTTCCTGATGCAGAAAACTGGACATGCTGATTACAGCTTCAGCTTCAGTCCCCCATCTGCTCATGAGAGTTTGGGCCGGGCGATGTGCTTGATGTCGTCGACTTCGCTGACAATTACACTTCACGAGTCGTTGCAAATTGGTCAACAAACATACTTTCTGCTAAAGAGCGTAGGCTCCCAATTTCATTCGATCCACCGGAATAGCTGTTCTGTGGTGGGGTATCATTATCTCTCAAAGTTTTTTTATTGCTGTTACCACGGCAGTTGAACCCGCCAAGGCAAAGACGGTCCAAATCTCCATGTTTCCATCATCGTCATCATCATGCATTAATTCTCACACACCCCTCATGCCCCATCTGACACCGCATTCCGAGCGTTCTTCATGATGCTCTTGAGCAGCTTCTCCACCTCATCCCAGTCGCTGGTATCAAGCTTGGTGGGCTCGACGCCGAAGTGCTTGCAAATAGCCATGAGCGCCTGCCAGCTCTTTCGGTCGTGCACGAACGAAAGCGCGGCGCCAGTCTTGCCGAAACGTCCCGTGCGGCCGATGCGGTGCAGGTACGTCTCGTAGTCGGGCTGCCCATCGACGGTCTCCGGGATGTCGTAGTTGATGACCATCGTGACGGTCTGCACGTCGATGCCACGGGCAAGGACGTTAGTCGTGATAAGAACCTTGGCCTCACCAGATCGGAAGCGAGCGAAGACCTTATCACGCTCCTCACCATCCAGTGCACCAGTCAGGGAGGCAACGGTGTGTCCCTCGGCTGTCATGCGCTCTTCGATCGTCTTGGCGGTGTCTCGACGCTTGACGAAGATGATGGAGGAGGCGATGGTCATGAGACCGTAGAATTTCACCAAAGCTGAGTACTTCTCCTCGTCATTCTGGCAGTCCAGGTACATCTGCTTGATGCCCTTGACCGTAAGCTTCTCCACCTCAAGAGTGAGCGTGTTGGCCTTCGGGGCAAATGTGTTGGCAAACTCGAGCACCTCGGCCGGGAAGGTGGCCGAAAAGAGGACGACCTGTGTGGTAGGTAAGAGCAAGTTCTTCACGCGCTTGCATTGGTCACCCATTCCTTGCATATCCAGCATGTTATCAGCCTCGTCGAGCGTCAGAACTTTGATGTTCCGCTTATCGATGTAGTTGCGTCGCAACATGTCCATGACGGTACCTGGAGTACCCACGACCACCTGACCTTCGACCTGCTGATTGCGCTGTGACGCGTTGGGCACCGCCTCCGCCACTATCAACCCCTTCTCTTCCAAGAAGCAACCCATCATGCGAGCAACGTTCGCGATCTGCTTCGCAAGCTCACGTGTGGGCCCGAGAACGATCGCCTGCGGTTTGTTGGAGGAGAGGTCCACGCGCGAAAGGATGTTGAGCACGAAAGCGGCCGTTTTTCCGGTTCCTGATTGCGACTGGCCAATCAAGTTTTGTGGTGGGTCCTTGAGAAGCAGCGGCAGTGCACGCTCCTGAATCTTTGAGGGCTTTACGAAGTTCATGGCCGTAAGACCTCGTTGCAGTTCCTCCCGTCTGTTCGGCGGTCAGACATCATGACAGCGAGTTGGAGGTGCGAATACTCACAGTTTCAGATCCTCAAAAGTCTTCGCGGAGTATAGAGGGTTGTTCGGATCTTCTTGGAGATCCGCCAGCTTCACGTTGACGTCGAACTCGGGCTCGTCTAGGCCCGCAGAGCCCATCATCGGTGCTCCAGCACCATCGACCTGTGCATCTTTGAGCGAGTCGCCTGCCTTGTCTTCCTTGGCGACCTCTTCAGCCCAGTCTGTTTTCTTCTCTGTGGTCGCCATGATTGCCGTTAATGAATAAGACGTGAAAGAGAGGCTGTTGTGGAGGTTGTGAAGGAGCAATGCAGAAGGGTTGCAGGTGTCAGGAAACAATTTCCATGAAGCTCGTACTGCAAGCTCGGACCGCGTGGGCTGGTTGTGCGGGACATGTGTGTGCCTGCCGAAACGGTCAGGGACCACGCCCGCCCGTTGCTGTCAGCTTGAGGCCTGTCAAAGCTAGGGTGACGTCGGTCAAAAGGTCGTTTCGAGTGCATTTTCAAAGCACACATTATTGCACGATGAAACAGCAAGATACTGAGATATTGAAACACCATACATGTTCGAGGGATATAGTTGATCCCGATTTCCACCACAGGAATACCTGCAGCCCGAGGCCGGGACAAAGTCCAGTGAGAGGTTCATCATACAGTAGTCTTCAGGACAATTTGAGGACTACAAAGACTAATGAAATGACGCCGATGGATTGCCTGTGAGAGTCGTGTCGATTACCGGGCAAGATTTTGCATCAACTTCGATGCAGTTATGCGTTGCGCAGGTACAGAACATTCCGTAGGCAGGGCAGGTTCACCTTGGGCATTGATTGACAGGCCTGTGGAGGGGCGAAAAAGACCGCTCGGCTCCCAAGGAATTTTGGCAAAGCTGCGCCACGAGGTGCCAGCCCAAGCCGTCAAGCCCCACGAAACCGACGTAGGCGTGCGCGGCAAGCGTCGCTCCGTGCAGATCATCCTTGTAATACTTTAGACTTCAATTGCACACAACGAATTGATGACACGGCCTGTTCATAGTGATTTCGCCGCTCCACGGCCGATAGAGGAACAACAGAAAGCTTGCCACTGCCCCTGCGCCCGCGTTGCAATACACAAAGAGACCCGCCATTCGTGCTGCAACAGACAATAGCATGGTCTCCGCATAGCCGGATCCGCGCATGCCTCACCACCACCCTCGCATCCGTTCGCCATGGCCGAAGTCGAGATCGCCCCTGATTTTGGGGCGGAGCTCAAGGACGGCTTCAAGCCTGTCAACGCCTGGGTCGCCCAGGGTATCGACTGGCTGGACGACGTGCAGCAATTCTACCGGGAGCGCAGCGCCATCGAGAAGGAGTACAGCCAGAAGCTGAGCGCGCTGGCGAAGAAGTACCATGAGAGGAAGGGCAAGAAGAGCAGTGGTCTCAGCGTGGGAGATACGCCCACCGTGACGCCCGGCTCACTGGAGAGCGCGTCGATGACGACGTGGACCGTCCAGCTGAACACGCTGGAGAGCCGCGCAGCCGAACATGATCGCCTGGCCGGCCAGCTGATCTCTGCTGTCGCCGAACCGCTGAAGAATCTCGAGAACAAGTATGACGATCTGCGAAAGCGACATGTGGAGTATGCAGCCAAGTTGGAGAAAGAGCGGGATGCGACATACAGCGAGTTGAAGAAGACAAAGAGCAAATATGACAGCATATGTCAGGAGGTTGAGAATAGGCGGAAGAAGACGGATGGAGACAGCAAGTCCAAGGCGCAATCCGCCTTCTACCAGCAACAGAGTGACATGCGAAATGTCAAGGTGGGTTGGGGGTCGATGTGTGGACACCATTCCAATGCGACTAACATGCTGCAGAACACCTATCTGATCACGATCAACGTCACGAACCGGCAGAAGGAACGATACTACAACGAATATGTGCCCGATTTGCTAAATGTCTGTTCCTCTTTGCTCGTGCTCTGTGAACTTACGCTGACTATGTCGGAATCAGAACCTTCAAGCGCTGTCAGAATCCCGGGTGTCTGCATTGAATGGTCTCTGGTTAACAGCAAGTTTCCTGGAAACCCAGACACTCACGAGATCAACACAACTGCTGGAACATCTCTCGGCTGAGATTCCACGCAACAATCCAGTACTCGACAGCATGATGTTCGTCCGACATAATGCTGCGCAATGGCAGGAGCCGAACGACTTTATCTTCGAGCCGTCACCCGTATGGCATGACGACGATGTCATGGCCTCGGATCCAGCCAGCCGAACGTTCCTGATGAACATACTGACCAAGTCCAAAGCATCTCTCGGCGAGCTGCGCCACGAGTGCGATGCCAAGCGGCGGGAGGTCGAGGCCACAAAGAAGGTGCGGGAGTTGATCAAGGAAGGCAAGGACAATCGCGACGAAGGGGAGGTTGTGCGGGCACTTTTCCACAACCAGGAATCATTACATGAGTCAGAGCGGAAACGGATCACGGCTGAAGTGGAGGTCAGCACCATCACAACCGCCGTGGGCGACATCTCCATCGGGGCGCGCAACCACACCTTCAAGAGTCAGACGTACAAGATCCCAACGAACTGCGATCTCTGCGGCGATCGATTGTGGGGTCTGACCGCCAAGGGCATGGCATGCGAGGCCTGCGGCTTCACCTGCCACACCAAGTGCGAGCTCAAAGTCCCGGCCGACTGCCCAGGCGAGTTGACCAAGGAGCAGAAGAAGGCGATCAAGGCGGAGCGGCAGGCCGCCGCACAGGCAGCGGTCGCCGCCCCACCACCTCCGCCCTCGGACGAGGGTCGCCCCTCAAGCCTGCAACGCCGCGACACCGTCGGCTCCATGAACACGCTGAGCTCCGGCTACGCCGCCAGCGGCCAGCCCAGCATCTCCGGCACCACATCGACGACCGCCGACGAGGGCGCCGCACCAGCCCAAAAACTCCTTCCCAGCCTCCCCGGCAGCGGCGGTGCCGCGCGACCTCGCGTCATGGCCCCGCCACCGACACAATACATCAAATCGAACGGCGACGACGCCGCCGCCGCAGCACCGGAGCAACCCAAGGGCCGCATGCTCTACGCCTACGCCCCGACCAGCGACGGCGAGATTGCCGTCACGGAAGGCCAAGAGTTCACGCTCGTCGAGCCCGACGACGGCTCCGGCTGGATCAAAATCCACCCGTCCGTCTTCGGCGCCGTCGCCGGCCTGGTCCCGGCCTCCTACGCCGAGCTCTG
>MTSC01000073.1:0-62469 GCA_002368545.1 Ramichloridium luteum | reverse complement strand
ATATTTAAAAACTATTAAAAAACCTCGACAATTGCTAATAAAAAATTAAGAAATATATTGCTATATTTATTAAATAATAATAATAAAAATCGAACTAAAGTCTTTTAAATAAAAGAAAAAAAACTTTATTATTAAAACAAAAGGTCTACGATTATTAATTGCTTGGTTTAAACAATTAATAGCTAAGAACAAAAACTATTTTTTTTTCGTATTTATATAATACTTAAAAAACTATTAATAATAGCTACAATAGTTTTATTAAAAACAGCTTCGAAAAAAAAGCTTTTCGTTTATATAAAAGCAAATAAGTTATAACCGTTTAATACTAATATGTTTTATATAAATAAAAAAAGATAAAAAAACAAGTTAAAACTTAAAACCTTTAACGACTTTTAAGCCTTTATAAAAGCTTTCTTTAGCGCAATAATATTCTTAGCTTTTTTATTTAAAACCTTTAGTTGCTTATAAATTTGCTGCTTTTTTAATATTATTTTGTTAAAAGCTTTATTAGCTTTTTTTATAATAGCTAAGGCTTTTATTTGCTTATTTAAAATAAAGTTAAAAAAGAATAAAAGCTTTTAGCGTTATTAAGCTATATAATTAAACTTAAACTTTAAGACTTTAACATTATATAAAGCATAATTATTTTAATTGTATTTATTATATTAAAAAGATTAAAAATAAACTTAATAAATTAAATTATATAAGCAGCAGAAAAAGCAAAACTATATTATAATGTCTTTAAAGGCGTCGATAAAGTCGGCAAGGTTTTTATAATAATTAATGCTAAAAAAAAATTTTTAAGCATAATATATAAAAAAAAAAAAGCAATAAAGCTAACTAAAGCCTTAAAAAAGCAAGCATTGCTATTTTTATATGTTATTATTAAAAATGACGTTAAAACTAAAAAAAAATAATATTATAATTTTAAAAAGGTTTAACTTTAACTTAAACTTTAATGCATAATGATTTTAAAGAAGCTAAAAACGCACTTTAAAAGCAATTTATAAAAGTGCTTTCATTGCTTTTATTAATTTTAGCTTAAAGCATTTAAAGCATTTAAAGCATTTCTTATATAAGAAAAATATATAAAACTTTAAAAAAACTTTATGTCTTTTTATATAAAATTTATGTTATTAATTTATTAATTAAAAATTTTCTTTTTAATATATATTTATGTATTTATTATTAAAACAATTTTTCGAGTTATATTTTCTTTTTAAAAAGTTAATTTATAACATAAAAATTAATGATTATTAATTTATTGATTCATAATCATTAATTAATTCATTAATTAATTAATTATTTTTTAATTATTTTATTTATAGATTTTAATTAAAATAGAAATTTTAATAACTTTAACATAAACTTTAAGCTATTATTAAATTAAAATAAATTTATAAATATATATATAAAATAGTTTTTAAATTTATTATAGCTTATATTTTATTATAATAAATAAAAGCAATAAAGTTCTATATTTAAAATTGCTTATATAAGCTAATAAAAACTATATTTTAAAAATTGCTTTTTTTAAAGTTATATTTTAAATAATTATAATAATAATAATAATTAATGAAATTAATGAAATTAATGATTATTAATGACATTAATTTTGATAAATTAGTGATCACTAATCATTAACAAAAAAATTAGTGAATTAGCGATATCGCTAATTACATAATCACTAATTAGTGATCACTAGTTTCACTAATTTTTCACTAATCACTAATTCGTAACAACCCTGCGCTGACAGGACTGTGCGCTGTGTAGACTTTTGTATCCAAGGTAGGTCTGACTCCAGATCGTGCCTGTCACAGATCATCGCGATTAGGGCGATCCCTTGCACAGATCGCGTTTCCAGATGGTTGGATTGTCGGCGCTCTCTGCGTGAAGCGGGAGATTGGCGATCTGACGTCCTCGCCAAGTTGTTTAGGTGATGGGCATGGAATGCTCTGAATAGGGCTCGAGCTGCGCCTCGCTATTGGCGTCGTGGTCAGAAGTCGACCAAGAAGCATGTTCTGGTTCAAATGCTTGAAGGAGCTCAAGCTTTCCGCGCTCAGGATCCGGAGCTTCCGATAATTGCTGCACGGCGTGATATATATTGCTAGGGCATGCATGCACAGTGTTTTCATCCAGCTTGCAGACCCTTCAACTGTACCAGGACTTGTTCTGCAGCGTCATCGATTGCCCTCCTTTCGCTTGGATCCATCTTCTTCAGGACGTATCGCGCGACATCATCTGGCTCACGGCTGACGGGGCGGCCAATCCCTACGCCGACGCGGTCGAATGGAGTATTGTTCCCAAGCAGACCCATGATGCTCTTCAGACCATTATGACCTTTGGCACTCGCACCCTGCTTAGTCTTGACCGTGACTGCTCCGAGAGGTTTCTCTAGCTCGTCATGCACAATGATGAGACGACCACGTGGTCCGTCCGCTGGCAGTGTTTTATTCCAGGCCTGGTAGGCGGCGCGAACGCCCTTGCCCGAGTCGTTCATGAACGTAGTGCTTTGCCATAGTGTCCAATCCTCATCGGCGGTGGCCAGCGGCCGGCTGACGAGCCCATTTCCCATGGCTTTGTCTTTTCGGAAGCCGCTGTAATTCAGGTGCTCGGCGAGTTTGTTCAGAACAGTGTGCCCGGCGCTGTGCAGTGTATTTGCATATACAGTGCCCGGATTGCCGATGCTACAGATGAGTAACGGCACTGGTCGGGTAGCTGCCATCTCGGTGGAGGTGACACGGGGGGTTCTGGTGGTGTAGCTTGACACTGATCCACCGATGACGAGCGTGACATCTTGTCTTAAATTTCGCGTCGCCCGCGTCGCGCACGTCCTGCGATGACTGGTCTGACGTCGCTTCGTGAATCTGAGTCATGCATGCACGGCATGCATGCCCTGCGCCCTTAGCCGTCGAACCTCGGACCGCAGACATCTTGGCAGGGACGGCCACACGCTAGAATGATAGAGAATGTTGCATGATCGGTGCTGATAAACCGCCGTGCCGCGGTGACGTGCTGAGGTTAGTCTGGACCTCATTAATCGAATATATTGTCAAGTATCACACTGATACTTTGTTCCTTGTCGCCCAGGACGAGATCGCTTGCGTAAATTCTGAATTGTGCTCTCGTCAAGCGCTCAGAAACCTCGCTCATCGATTGAACACAGCGGCTGGAGGCCATTGGCGGGGTCCTGGGTTGAACAGGTGCAGACATGGCTGCACAGACAAATGGCGAATTGGGGTTCAACACCATTCCGGACGCCGTTGCAGCATTTGGTAGACCTTTTCAATTCCCGCATTCATTCTAGATGCTGATGATATTCTCTTTCAGCCCGCGGCGAATTCATCGTCGTGCTCGATGCTACTGATCGCGAGAACGAAGGCGATCTGATCATCGCCGCCGCGGATCTCACTCCCGCCAAAGCCGCTTTCCTCATCCGACACTCGAGCGGTCTGCTATGCGCGCCCTTGACTGAAGCGCGCGCAGATGCGCTATCGCTCCCGCTCATGGTCGTCAACAGCGAAGATCCTAAGCGGACAGCGTACACCGTCTCTATCGATTCCGCCGCCGACCACGTAGCGACCGGAATCTCCGCACATGACCGCAGCGCGACCTGCATCTCCCTCGCGGACCCGAATGCCCGTCCTGAGGACTTTCGACGACCCGGGCACGTCATTCCTTTACGGGCGAAGGACGGTGGAGTGCGACAAAGACCGGGGCACACCGAAGCAACGATTGAGTTTTGTCGGCTGGCAGGGAAGGAGTTGATAGGAGTTATTGGCGAGCTTGTTGAGGATGGAGATGAGGTTCTCGGGGCCGGTGAGCGCAGCGGTGGCTTTGGCATGATGCGTCGGGACGGGTGTCTGGCATTCGCACGCAGGTACGGCCTTAAGGTCGTGACCATTGAGGATCTCATACGGCATCTCGATGAATTTGATGGGAAGCAGAAGGCATGATTCAGGATACGCGAAAGGATATCGAAACGTTAGCCCGGGAGGTCTTTGAACCCTCGGGCTACTTCGCTCTTATGCTCACTGGCCGTCTGAGAAAATTTCTTCGGGCTGGTGATAAACGACGAACAAAAGCCATGAAATTTTGACATCACCAGCACAGACATCACCAGATACCATTTTCGACTGGTCCGCAAAAGAAAACCAAACTTCAATATACAGCTAGAATACCAATCGACGACAACTCCTGGTGCGTAAGAAAACCTCGTAGTAGTATATGTATATATATGCGCCCCGTTTCTGATTAAGACCGGGTAGCTATGCTACATTTTACCTTGCAAAAGGTTGCGGGAAGAGGAGAGAGCACAAGAGCGTGGTCCAGATGGTGGGGTCCGTGGTCTGCAAAGTACACTTTTGTCTATTTTGGTTTCCGTATTACGCACAATCTCTTTATGATGACACATTTCTCCTTGCACTCGAAAGCAGTCTTACGGCAGCCGAATGACCTTGAGCAAGTCACCTGTCACACCCATCGCGGTGACCTCAGCACCGGCGCCGGCACCCTGAATGATGAGTGGGTTTGCGCCATAGCGCTCCGTGTAGAAGCTAATGATGTTGTCACTTCCTTGAAGCGCCGCGATCGGGTGAGACGGCGCAAACTTCTCGAGACCGACACGAACGGCCTTGGTGGCTACGTCGATGCTGCCGACGAAGCGGACAACCTTGCCTTCGGCGGCCGCGGCGTTTTTGATCTCGGTCATGCGCGCATCAAAGTCTGGCAACCGAGTCAGAAACTCGTCGCCGGTTGCACAGCTGGCCAGCTCATCTGGGATCAACGATTGCACCGGGAATGCGGTCGGTGATACGACGGGAAGTCCAGCAATTCGTGCGAGGATTGTCAGCTTGCGGGCAACGTCGAGGCCATTGAGGTCATCCCGTGGGTCGGGCTCGGTGTAGCCGAGCTCCTTCGCACGGGCAACGGCAGCCGCAAAGGCGCTGCCGCCTCCATTGAGAGGCTGAAACTCGTTGAATAGGAATGACATCGTGCCGGAGAAAACACCCTCGATCCGGGTGACTTTGTCGCCCGTATCGACCAGCTCGCGAAGGGTGCTGAGGACAGGCAGGCCGGCGCCAACGGTAGATTCATGGAAGACATAGCCGTTGCTGGGCGAGCCAGAGCCGTTTGCCGCGGACGTGAAGATCGTGTTCCACAGTGCGTCCGTGTCTGAAAACGCCTTCTTGTTCGGAGTGACGATGCTGATACCGCGTTGTAGCACAGCGGGATAAGCCAACGCGAGTCCTTGGTCGGAAGTGTTGTCCACAAGCACGACGCGGCCGGGAGCGCCAGCGAGCTGGCCAATGGTCTCGTTAAACGGTGGCGGCGGCACTCCTGTGCGATCAAGTTGTTCCGCGATGGTAGGGATATCAAGAGCTGTCCATGACGAACTGAAGACTTGTTTGGTACTCCGTCGAGCCAGAATCAGGCGTAAGTCTACTGCTGGGGACTTCTGCGCGAGGCCCTGGCGCAGAGTTTCGAGCTGACCTAGGAACGCTTTGCCAACGCCGCCGACGCCGACGACAGCAATGAATATCTTCCTGGGCTCCGGCATTTTGTTTTGTCAATGGCGAGTTGCAATAAGAAATCTGACGACCATTGGCGGGGTTAACGGGGATCACGACGCTGTCGTGCTTGGTGGGGCTGCAGGTAAGGTTACACGAGTCAGGCAAATCCACGAAATTCCGTGGAGGGGGACCCTTTCGCCTGAGGCAGCACATGCAGCGACAGGATATCAAACACCGAGAACCCGTGGAGCCGTGATATTTTTAAAACTCGCAGCATATATCACTCCTGCTCACGCGATTCCGCGCTGCCGATGCATTCTACAACCGCGCATCATGCCTACCCTCGATGTGCCCGGCGCAAAGCTCTACTATGAGACCCAAGGCACCGGCCCGCTTCTCCTCTGCATCACTGGCGCCAGTGGCAGTCATGAAATCTACAAGCCTCTGGCGCGTTATCTGAAGGACAAGTTCACGGTGGCCATGTATGATCGGCGCGGCTTCTCACAAAGTGTGCTTACTGGTGCTCAAGACTACGCCCATCGAGTTGAACGGGACGCCGACGATGCGGCCGCTTTATTAAAGCACCTGTCTCCAGACGAGCCTGGCACGGTCCTGGCTAACAGCTCTGGAGCCATCGTCGGCCTGACGCTACTTCTCAGGCATGAGGATGAGCTACGGTGCCTCATCAGCCACGAACCGCCGGCTTTCACCCTTCTTCCTGATCGAGACGCTCTGGAAGCGGAGCAGGAGCGCATCTACAAGATCTACCGAGCTCAGGGTCAATTTCCGGCCCTCGAGGCCTTCGCAGACATGATAGACACGCCCGAGCACGAGAAGCCAATGTTTTTCAAGGCTTTCGATCCTGCCACGGGCCCGCACGTGTTCGCGAACGTGCAGTACTGGTTCGAGCGCGAAATGCCTGCCTATCCATTGACGGAGTTCTCGCCGCGCATGTTCCAGCCGCTGCGCTATAAGCTCGTGTTAGCAAACGGAGCCGAGACGAAGCATCACACATTTCAGTATCGAGCAAATGCGTCGCTTGCGCGCGACCTCGGCCAGGAACTAGTCATCCTGGCCGGGGCACATATCGGCTTTGCTACCCATGCGAAGAAGTTCGCGACGGGCTTGTTAGACGCTTTGAAAGAGAAAGACGGATTCTACGAAGATTTGCAATGAATGAGCAACGGAAAATTGGGGTACATGTTCCAGTGATTGTAGGCATCACGAATTGAATATTCTTGAATACAAGATCTCATGCCGCCCGATCCACAGATCCATCATCGGCACGCACACTGCGGCGTCTTCAACACTACTTTCCTTTTCCCTTTCAACGGCCCTTTTCAATACTTCATGTAGGGCCAGGCTTTCTTTGTTCCTACCCATACCACCGGCCAGAACCGCTTGAGCCTGGTATGGCCCGAGGACATTTGCTCGTACCGCCGCAGACAACACCGCCTTCGCGTGATTCAATAGAAAGACATTGGCGGCTTCCGAGGCCGAGAGACCAAGAGCACGAGCTACAGTTCCAAATAGCGGTGCCAGGTGGGCTTGAGGTGTTGCGAATGCATTAATGAGGTCGCTAGGCGTTGCCTCTACTGCAGCAGAGATCGCCAAAGGGGGCGCTGCTTTAAGCGCCGCGGCGAAGGCATCGATTGCCTGACGTGCTGCTGCCTTGCCTTTGGTTCCCTCGATGTCACCCGACCTATGGTCACCAGGAACATCGGCATTTGAGAATGCGCGTTCCCATAGGGCTACGAGTGCTCGCCCTTGTGCGACGCTCGCCCTTCGTGCAACGGTACATGGGGTGCTGGCGTCGAAGGCGTCACTGAGCTGTACTAGAGTGGCTGGCTTTCGCCATGCTGCGAGAACGTATGGCAGAGCGGTTGAGGCAGCGTTGTTGACGGAGTCAGCGAGGAAGTCGTCGAAGCCAACGGGTTGGGCGGCTGCAGACGGCTTCCCACCCGCTGAGCGCTGTTTTTGATGTGCGAGGAAAGATTCGAGGCCACTGCTGAAAGCGAACGAGCCGAGCGGTAAAGCAGAGTCGGCGAGCAAGAGCAAAAGATGCAGAGAGGGTATACTTGAGTGTGAAGTGTTATCTTGTGCTTGAAGTCCAGCCATTGGATTATGCGCCGTTTCTGGGCCGTCTATGCGCGCGTATTGTTATTAGTCGAAGATTGATGAAAGCATTGCAGCCCTACAACCCAAGTTGGCCTTGCCGTTCCCCGCCTTTGCCTTGTGTGTACTGTAGGCGAGATCTTATGATGCCTGGATTGAGCAAACATTGGCTGCAGTCTCCCAGCTGGCATCGCAGCAAAATTCACATGGACAATGGTTAAGCGTTTTTAAAATCGCTCAGCAGAGGTTCGTGAGCCATGGCCATGGCAGCATAATTTCTATTCTCATGGGCATCGTCTGATACAATCCTCAATGACAACACATCCACCTACGTCTATATGTCGACTTTATCGTTTCTTCGTGGTTTGAATTTCTCCTTCGGCACAATCTGCATCGCAGGTGGCGCCTGCACAACATCATTCAAACCTCTGGGCTTCTCCCGCCGCTCCTTTAACACTGCCCAAGGATCGTCATCGTCTTTCCCGGAAACCTCGCCAATCATGCGTTTCCGCTTTTTCCGGCGAGACTCCTCAAAGCGGATGCTCTGTCCGCCAAGTTCGACTTCTTCCTTGTCCGCCAATTCTTCCTGCTCCTCTTGGAATTCTTCCAGCCTCTCCTTATACTTCGCATCTTGCTCGCGCCACTCTGCGTACATTTTGTGCAATCGCTTTTCTGTCTTTGTCTGCCGCTGTTGTATTCCTTCGACCTTGACGTTCCCCTTCCGTGTCAATCCTCCCATCGGGAGCGCCTGGTCGACTCGCGCATTGAAGTCTGCCAGTCGCTCACCTGGCTTGATTTGTAATGTTTCAGCCACCGTGGGCGCACTCGGAGGTTCCTCTTTGTTCACCGGCGCATTTGATGCTTCCCCAAGCTTTCGCTTCTTGCTCTTGCGATTCTCGCCATCATCTAGGCCTGAGCGCGGCTTCACGCCGGCCTGCAGCTGCATAAGGCGCGCAAAGGCGCGAGGGGTATCGTCTGCTTTGCTTGCATTCTTCTTTCGTTTCAGCTTATTCGTGGGTGTCGCGCCCGCGTTCTTCTTGTCTTTTGAAGCCTGTTGGAATGCCGCCAGCGGCTTTGCGATCGATGTCGGAGGAAGATCGAAACTGCCGATCAATCAGTCAACGAAGCTCACGCATCATAGATCAAAGAAACGCACTTCTTGGAATTGCCGTCCCGCGGACGAGTATGTTTATGCGGCATCACGATCGTGATATGAATGTTGCGTGCACATTATAACGATACTTTTCCTCGGTGCTGCTTCGGTATCTGAAAATCTTCAATCTTACATAATCAAGTCCACTCCGATCGAGCCGGAGGTCGGGACGGTGATCTGTCATATCAGCCTCAACTGCTTGCTATTAACAGGGTGCTGTATTGACACGAGTGACTACTGAGGTCGGCATTTCGTTTATTCGGTGGAACCCTCAATTCAATTGAACTTCATAATGCTCATCATCACATCAGGACAGCGGCCAGTGGTCAGCGATACTATCAGATGGAATTTTGGCGTTGATGGATGCATCCTTCAACAAAAGATGAAGCAACGGCATGAAAACCTGTTCGTTACCCTTATTGGCATACATGTGATACTCGCTTAGAAACCCCGGACTTGGTCGATCAGTGCTGTTGCATCTGCCGGGAGCTCATCTCCTCTCCACGCCACCATGCCATCCGGCCGCACCAGGATCAAACGACGCTCATACAAGCGGACGACTTCCGGGTGATCCAGGTTGATGGCCTCAAATGGTACGCCAGCCTTGTGCGCTGCCTGCTGGAGCACCTCATCGCCTGCACGGGCGACCCCTGTGCGTACCAGCACGAAGCTGCGCCCGAATAGGTCGATTATGGAGCGATTTGGGGCCAACCACGTGTGTGGAGCACGGTGACCAGGCCGCGCCGTGGGGATGTATACCTCGGGCTCATCAGCGGGCGCTTCGGAGCCATCTGTGACCACGAGCGGCGAATCTGCGTAGTTGTAGCCCAGGGCGAGGCCCAGCGCCTGGAACTCTTGTCGCATGACCGCAGCCATGCGTTCTCCAATGGCCTTCCGCTGGGCATCAGCTTCAGGACCGTCCTCGAGAACTTTGTCGCGGCCCTGGTCGTCCTTCCAAACAGCGAAGTTTTTTGTTGAGCCAAGGCCATTACGAATGGCGATATGGCGGCGCTCAGTCTGGTAGGCTTCGACGAGCTTGGGTCCGCCCCAGCCTTCGATGAGAGCCTGCAGCATCCATGCAATATCGGAGGCATCGCCAAGACCAGTGTTCAGCCCATGGCCGCCAGTTGGCGACATGGTGTGGGCGGCATCACCGGCGAGGAACACGCGGCCGGAGCCGTAGCTAGCGGCGACGTACTGGCTGCGGCGCCACTGTAGAACACGCTTGACGGTAAAATCAACGTCGTCCCGACCGATAGCTTGACGCACGAGGGGCTTGATGTCGAAGGACTCCTTGTCGACTTTTCCTTCCATGCCGACGACAGAGAAACGCCAGAGATCGCGACCATCGATGGTCGTGAAGTTTCCCCATGTACCGCCTGGGTTGATGAACATGTACCGCTCGGCCGGGCGGCCAAAGGGTGGATTGGTCGAGTTAATGTCCGCCTCGACGATCGAACTCAGAGTGTGGCCAAGGTCCTTGCCCTCGAATGCAATTCCCAACGCCTTGCGAACCGTGCTCGCCGGACCATCACATGCAACCAGATAATTGGCCGCGATCTCCTCTTGCTCTCCTGTCTCCACGTTCTTGATAGTTGCATTCACGACTTGCTCGGTTTGAGAGAATGTCTCCAATTGCGTGCTGTAACGGATCTCCGCCATGCCTTGGCGCACGACGGCCCGTGCGAGCACAGGGTCAAACCAGCACTGGGGGCATCGCTGCAGCATTTCGCTACTCTCCGGCGGTAGGTCGCGCTCCACGTATGACGGCATCTCAAGGCGTCCAATGAAGCGATCGTGAAGCGCTGTGCAGTACACGGTGTCGCCTGGTAGGTCTTGCGGGTAGCCAGCGTTGGCGACATCGTCGCGGACGCCCAACCGACGGCAGTATTCCATGGTGCGCTCGTTGAGCACACTTGCTTTGGCTTCAATCTGGGTACCGGTGCCTGGCTTGCGCTCGACAACTAGAGCGCGCACACCACGTTGGCCGAGATCCAGGGCCAGGGCGAGGCCTACGGGTCCGGCGCCGACGATGAGTACATCGTGCACAGGGTTGGTGGTCTTCGTTGCACCCATGGTATATCCTGATGGAGTATATGACGAGATATTCAAGGAGTGGCGCAGTATCAACAGATGTTCTCAAGTCTTCGTGAATCCGGTTTGGCCGGTGGCGATGAAAGGCACGTCCTTGAGCATCATTCTTATAGACTCGGGACTTGACCAGCTCAGCTCCATCGCAGTCTGCGGTCTTGTATGCCACATCCTCGTCAATAACCCGATGCGGACATAAAGCAGAAGAAGGATTGCCGAAGCGTTTTCTTGCGTGGCCAATGTCGGGGGTGCATCTGCGGCGGTATCGTTGTTTTCGAGTTGTGCTCTGATCGGCTCTCAATGTCGTTAGTGAAGTGATCGGGGGATCGAAGTGGAGTGTTAGATGATTCGGGAGACGCTCGCTATCAGGGTCCAAGACTCCAAGGTGAAGCTCCGGTCGGGGTACTCGCGAGCCTAGGTCGAGAACAATAGACAGCTGCGCGCATTTCTCACGCTATGGAAAGCGACGACTGTTATTGCGCTTCATCGCTTTGCTTATAAAATATCAATTTTCTGATTGAAAGTGGCGCTCCCCCACTGATTTTGAACGTGGTAGGGAAAGCTGGATAGGATGTTGAGAATGCAAAGTGTGGAGAAAGTAAGGTAAGGTTATGCTTCATGCTCGAAAGCCCGATTGGTCCCTCATTACCCGAGCTGAACAGGGAACGCTGATGAATGCGCCCCATGTGGATGCTTCTGACCTGTGAGTCCCACACGTCTCTTTGAACGCTACCTAACCAGAGTATCAGATACCCTGTGACTTGCAACGTGCACGGATATCCACACCGCCCGCTCGCGTCCCGGCTCCTCGTGCACAGGAGTCATTTGTGCGGAAGCCCTGTTCACAGCTAGAAATGATTAATCTACAGCCGATCCGCACTTCTAGGACGTAGCCAATCTTGTCAATGGGACGAAACGAGTCTGATTTATGCGAAATGACTGATCAGCCTGGATGGAAGTCGTCCAAGTCCTGCAGATTTCCTGCGGCACAGAGCGATCGAGATTAATAGCCTCTAGACCCTGGTACATTAGGCTGAGAACTGACTTCGAGGGTCGCTGACATCAATACGAAACCGAGAAGAAGCTAGGTTCGTCTCGTAAGGCCGTACGTGCCAGCTAGAGCTTGGAGAGAGACAGGAACTCGGGATAGGCCATCGCCAAAGCCTGTGGTAGCAGGACAACGCCGCTTCATTTGCATGTTCCAACGCAATAGATATCGATCTCTGGAAGCTCTTGTATCGTTCGATTGCACACGGCTTTTCAAGTCGCTGCCGCGAACCTCGCCTTTCGTTTCTCCGCCGCCTCGCGATCTTTGGCGGTCATCCAGCCCGGCAAGGAGCCGGTGCCTTTGGCAGCGGCGCCAGCAGGCTTGGAGTTATCGCCGCTCCCCCTGACTTTGCCCTTTGGGCCCCGTCCATGAGGTTTCTTGCGTATTCCACCATCAGCCTCTGATGCCTGGGCACCGCGTTTCCTGTCTTGCTTCTCCGGCAGTGCGCCGTTCAGCAGGCCCAGATTCAGAGAATCTGCGTTGCCGAACCGCTTAGCACGTTCCAGCGCCTTGATCTCCTCAGAGTCCTCTGGCAATCCGAATTTCCGCGCCCGCGCTTTCCGCTTCTCAATCTCCTCTTCAAGTGTGCGCGCTGCGAGGCCAGTGCTGAAGTCAACTTCGGGCTTCTTCTCTTCGGAAGCGGTAGGAGCGAGCGCCGTCGTCAGGTCGCTGGTGGTGGCAGGGTCTATGGCAGCTTTCTGGTTCGGAACAGCTTGGGGATTGTCGACTTGACCAATGCCGCCAGCAGCAATGGCATCGGCAGCCGGCTGTGTCGTTGCACCCTTGGCAGCTTCGGTCGCAGGCTCTTCGTCCCAATCGATCTCGTCCTCGGCCGGCGCCGCTGCTGTTACCGCTGGTGCTGATGATTGACTGGCGTCGTAATCTTCGAGTCGCTTTACGAGATCAGCCTTCTTGCCTGTGTGCGCGAGCCCGCGTTCTTTGCACAGTGCTGCGAGTTCGTCATTCTTCTTCTTCGCGTAATCGGCCATGATCCGGGACCACTCGAAATTGATGGGCTCTACTGGGTTCTATATCAAATTCAATGATAATTCCCTGAATTCGATGAGCTTGTATTGGCACTTGTCAAGATATCGATATGGACCTTTCACAGGGCGTCAGGGTAGCCAGCGGGATCGCGACGCGGTACCTACCTAGGTAGGTAGCGCGTGTCCTTGGCTTAGTCATACGGTATGATCCCGTCCCGGGAGGTCCACCTGCAGGGCTACTCTTCTACCGTGCCGTGCGTGCTTACAGTACAACATGACTGACGAGCACTCAGAGTTCCCACTTGAAACCTTATGATGATTGTGATGGTGCGGCTGTCTTTGCACTCTCTAAGTAGCTTTGACATATGTATGTCGCCCCAGCAGCCTTACAGTCACACCGACTAGAAGTCAGTCCGTACACTCATCATATGCCAACATCGACAATAGCATTGCTTTAGTAGTACTAGTAATAATAATAGTAATAGTCATCACTTGGCAGCCCATAGCCAAACAGAGAAACGCTGGCCAATTCAAAAGCAAACTGTAGCACCAAAGATGTGCCAGGGAAAAAGGAGAAACGCCAGCAAAAAACAAGAACGCCAATCCCGTGAATGTATATCCTCCAATTCGTAATGCCGATCGTGATGTGTCAAATCCGAGAATTCCATTCTCCATAGACCTTCTATTCCCAATTCTTTTTCGCGAAACCAAATTCAACGAGTTTCATTCTCCGTCTTGTTACATAGGTGGCGATGTATCCCTCAGATGCCCCAGGAGCCGCGTCGCTCGATGACCGCGCCGAACTGGACACCTGCAGCACCGCTCTCCTGTGGGGACGCGACCATGTTCTTCTCCTGCCGCGCCCATTCGTGAATGTAGAGCTTGAGAGCCTTCCAGCGCGTACAGTCGTACTCGCTCAGCGTATTCTCCTCGCGGCCTATCATATCTGGGCCGAGGCGGATATAACCGCGGGGTGATGCGCGTGCCTTCACGTCGTCGGCGCGCAAGTCTGCAAGCGGAATACGGCTGATTTTGGAGAGCTCGGCATCAAAAGGCCAGGCGAGAGAGGGGTATCCGAGAGAAAGGTAATTGAATACCTGCGTGATAAAGCTGTCGGGATATGCGAGCGCGATTTCTTTCTCCAGCTCGTAGTTCGTCACAAGGATGGTGTCGATGGCAGCCATGTCCGGGGCGGATCGCGGTTCCGCAGGAGGTGTGGGTGGGGTCGCCAGCATGCCGTGGCTCATGCCACCGGAGCTGATGCCCCCGACGCCTGAGCGAGCAAGGTGGCCGGCAGCGAAGGACTGTTCGAAGGGGTTCGGCGCCTCCGCGCGAGGGGTCATGAGGCCGGTGGGCCCAGAGGGCGGCATGAGTTCGCCTCCGATAGAGTTCTCGCCATTACCGACGCAGAAACCACCCCAGAGACCGACCTTCTTATCGCCCGAGGACTTCTTGCTACGCGCGCCGCCGCCCATCCACAGACTGGCCTCGCCTGCCTTTTTCTGGTCTCCCGATCCAGATCCAGAACCGACTTGTTGCCTCAGAATGCTTGATCCCTGGGTAACGTCAAAACGTGCAGGCTCCGGTGATGGGCAACGAGGGAAGACCAGGTCACGACCGAGCATTGGCGGTCGGGCGCGGTCTCGCATCGAACGCATCTCATTGTCAGGGTCGTGGACAGACATGCCATGAGCGGGGTTCCACCACGGTGAGCGGCTGTTCTCCCGAGCAGTCCCGTTCGCGCGCTCCCGCTCCATACGCTCCGCATGCCGCTGCATCTCAAGCTGCTCCCACGGAACCTTCGTGCTATCCCGCCGCCGCACGAGGGTGAGCAGCTCGTCCTCGTCAAAACCTGACCACGTCACCACACGATCTTCATACTCGAACTCATCGCTCTCCTGGTCGTCGTTCACGTAGTGCTCGACGGGCTCATGGAAGTCTGAATTCGGGAATGCTGCGAGAGCCTGTTCACGCAGACGCTCCTCGGCTTTCTTCGCCTCAAGCTGAAGAAGATAATGCGCAAAATTCTCGTCTACACTCTCCCGAATCCGTGTGGCATGTTTATACAGCTCGGTGAACGATGAATCCGAGGCTGTGATGGGAGAGCCCTGAGCTGGACTACACGACCGTGAAGATGGCCCAGACTCACGTTCACTTTCCGAACTCTCGATGGTATCGAGGTCTGGGCATCGGAAAGAATGCGTTCGGCCAGGGTTAAGTGATGAAGAACGGCAAGGAGGACTGCCGTCTAGCGGCGATACCGGCCGTCGAGGCATCTCTGCCGCGAAATCGACATGGTGGAACCTCGGATCTCGTTGCGGGCGAGGCGCTCTGAGCGTGTCTCCATCTGACGGCGTCTTGGTGCCAGTGATATGACGTCGGTGTTCTCTCGCATGGAGGGAATGCCCATCTTCGGTGCGATAATGCTGCGAGGGTGCACGAATCTCATCTCCTCCCTTACGAGACCGTTTCGCCGTATCGATAAGGACAGGGGCGAACTTGCGAACCTGTTTCTGGTCGGTCGCTGTTCGACTACTGCCTGTGGTCGTCTCAAACGGTTCAGGTGTATACTTTGACTTCACCGACTGTCCCTCCTTGTCCTTGCTGCTGACATGAGAAACCTCGACAGGTTCTGGCGCGAAGCGGCGCACTCGAGGCTTCGTGTCAATCGCCGCCTGATCTGAATTCTGCCTCGAACTCTTTGGGCTTTGCTCTACAATCTGCGGCGCGAATCGCCGAGGTTTGGGAGCATCGCACCTCTCGGATGCGTCGGTACGTGCTGTCTTTGAGCTCTTGGTGGTCTGTTCGATTGGTTCGGGCGCGAAGCGTCGAATTTTTTTCGCTTCTGTGCGGGGAGTACCATCGGTCGGCGAAATCGGCGGTGACGGTGCAGAAGGCATCGTGCGTTCACAGGCAGAAGGCCCTCGTGTGGGTTGCCGAAGCGTCGTTCATTCGCTAGGAGTGGTATTCGGGTAAGAGCTGACCAAGCTGAGGAGGTGATGAAGAACGGGCAACAAGGTTGTCGTGAAGACGAAAGTGTTGGGCACGATCGTGGGTGGGTGGGTTGACGCTGTGCGACTGCAGAAGTGGCGGATGCGGTGAAGGTGCGGATTCTGCGAACCACGACTGGCCACAACGCAGGACTGTAGGTTGTTACAGCAAGCTGAACTTTGCACGGATCTATAATGCGGTGAACAGAAAGAGGATTATGCAGCCGAATGGCCGTGTAGCATGAGTGGTCAAGTGGGTTGAGGCCCTCAAAGATGCGTTGTCTCAGGTGACGGTATATGGCGTAGCAAGTCTCGGGTAGCCACGCTGCGGGAAGGTGTGAGAGGGACGATAGCGTCCAGCCAGAATCGCAGGTTTATCGCGAAGCGAAGACGGAAGGGCGGGAGGACCGTGGGTGACGAAAGCCCTATTGCTGTGGGAAGCACGAGGTGCCTCCAGCACCTAGGCGGGCCGATCATGCCTAGGTAGCGATCGACCCCCGGGGGCCAGCCAGGCCAGGCGGACACGCCAGCCGGCCACGACTCGTGCGTGGCGGACACAAGTCTCAAGTCCACGCACGCTGGGGTTTAAGCTAGCGAATGATGGACGCAACATTACCGCAGCCAAAGGACTTGGTAATCAATGACCAGCCCGGAGCAAGCCACACTCCACAGAGTGTTCGGACGCTGCACGCTGCACGTATCGACTACCATGGCACACCCGGTTGGTATCACCCGCTCGTAGCGTTCCCTGTCTGTACAGAGAGGGAAAAAAGCAAAGAGCAGGGCTCTACTCCGTAGTCTGAATATTATCTGGGGACGACGCAATGATGTGCACCCGCTTGTGTCAGAAGCAAGTCAGATCGGCGTAAGGGATGCGGAGAGGACACGAAAGGGTATCCGCACAGGAAGATCACTGCACCGAGACCCTGGTCGGCAAGATCTTCCCAAACTCTACCCGTTTCGCCCCGGCGGCCGGTCGCCGGCGGCACCATAAGTTAAGTGCGGTGGGCAAGAGCGGCAGAACGACGGAACTTCGATCTGTGCCCACCCTTTAGCTTGAACCTTCTATCACGTGTGGCTTCAGACTTTGGCTATACATAGCGACTTTGAAACTCGAAAGAAAGACAGGATGTTCATCCTATAGATTAAGGCCGGAAATGTTTATGGGGCATAGCGTCATCGTCGAGAAATATTCTGTCTATGAAGACGCTGTCCCAATTCTGCAAACACCCGATGATCTTGGATAGTAGGTGTCTGGTCTCTGTAACCACGAAGACGTTGCAGCGCAAAGACAAGAGTGCACACAAGACTCACGATCAATATATCCTTGACTCAGTCATCTATGGCACCGGCATAAAGAGCCACCACTATAGCGAAGGCACCCGGTGCTCACGCTGAACGCCCACCAGCCAAATCTCTCAAACGCGCAGCCATGGCAGCATCCGTCGATATCTCTTCATTTGCTGCCTCTCAGCTGGCTCTACTCGCCGCCGAGCTCGACGCCGAGCTCGCCGAAACGACACTTCTCACCTCGACACATGCGCCGACGACCCTCCAACGTGCAGGCCTCGCAGTCCTGAATCTGACGGTGCTAGCGCAGCGCACTGGATTCGGCGGGAAGAGCCTGCTCGAACTCGGCCTAGATCCTGCCGTCTCAGGCAGCGGAACAGATGGCCAAGGCGAGCTGCCGGCTCATGGGCTGCGTGTTGGCGATATCTGTGGTGTAGCAGAGCAGCCGAAGGGTGCCGAGCGGAAGAAGGAACGGACGACCATGGAGCAGCGCGGCGTCGAGGGCGTCGTGACGAAGGTACAAAAGCATGCGATCACCGTCGCTCTAGACAAGGAAGAGGCGGAAGTGCCTATGGGGAAGCTCTGGCTGTAGGTCTCATTACGTTTCCTTAACCCCCCCCCTTTCACTCACCTTGCACCTCTTCTACCATTGCGGTTGCCGCAGGCTTGGTAGGTGTCTCGATTTCCTTTGATATCTTCAGCGCTGACGCATTGCACGCGTGCTCGCCTGATGCAGTGTAAAACTTGCAAATGATGTGACACATAAGCGTCTACACCAGACCATGACGCGATTGCAAAAGATGCAGCCAGCAGAACACAGCATCTTGACGCAAGTCCTCTTTGGCCATACTAGTATCTCGCCCGTATCGGAATCCGACCTCAAGGCTCAGATCAAGTGGAACGATCCCAATCTGAACACCAGCCAACAGGACGCCATCCGGTTCGCGCTCGCGAGCAGAGAAGTCGCTTTGATTCATGGTCCACCCGGTACTGGTAAGACCCATACGCTTATCGAGCTAATCCAGCAGCTACTGGCGCGTGGGCAGCGTCTACTTGTCTGCGGGCCGAGCAACCTGGCTGTTGACAACATTGTTGAGCGGCTCTCCCTTGCGGACAAGAGCATCAAAATGGTCCGCCTTGGCCACCCAGCACGACTGCTGCCAGCGGTGCTCTCACACAGCATGGAAGTGCTCAGCTCCACGAGCGAAGCGGCGGCGATCGTCAACGATGTCCGTGCCGATATGGATGCCCGGCAAGCAGCGATTCGCAAGACAAGGAATGGTCGCGAGCGCAAGACGATCTATGGCGAGCTCCGCGAGTTACGCAAGGAGTTCCGAGAGCGTGAAGGCCGCGTGGCAGGGGACTTACTGCGGGCGAGTCAGGTAGTTTTGACGACACTGCACGGAGCTGGGGGCTATCAGCTGAAGGACCAGCGATTTGATGTGGTCATCGTAGACGAAGCCAGTCAGGCCTTGGAGGCACAATGCTGGATCCCGGTGTTGACTTGCGGAGCGCCGAAGCTGGTGTTGGCAGGTGACCATCTGCAGCTTCCACCAACGATCAAATCGCTCAACTCGAAGGTTGACCAGAAAACGAGCGGCCCCAAGGGCGACAAGAAGGCAGTGAATCCGAAGGCGGAGAAGAACAAAACCAAAGATGTTACGGCTGGAACGTCCAAGCTCCAGATCTCCGATGACCAAGCCAGTGCCGTGAAAGAAAGACCTGCGGAGAAAAAGCAGTCCAAAGGAAATGCCTCTCCTACCTTAGAAACGACTCTTTTCGATCGCCTACTCGAGCTCTACGGAAGTCAGATCAAGCGCATGCTCACCACGCAGTACCGCATGCACGAAAAGATCATGGCGTTCCCATCAGAGTCCCTTTATGAGAATAAACTTATTGCCGCAGACGCTGTCAAGGCGCGCCTGCTCAAAGACCTACCTTATCCTGTGCAGGACACCGACGATACCCGTGAGCCGGTCGTCTTCTGGGACACACAAGGTGGTGATTTTCCAGAAACAAGCGAAGACAACAGCAGTAATAGCAGCGCCTTGCTGGCGGAGAGCAAGATCAATATGGCTGAAGTGAGCCTGGTCCAGTTGCACGTAGGGCGGCTCATCGAGGCCGGTGTTCGGGTCGCCGATATCGCTGTCATCACGCCGTACAATGGCCAGCGCGCAATGCTGTCGGCAAAGCTGGCCGAGCGCTTTCCAGGTCTTGAACTCGGTAGCATAGACGGCTTTCAAGGTCGTGAGAAAGAGGCGATCGTGCTGAGCCTCGTGCGGAGTAATCCGGAAAAAGAGGTGGGATTTTTGGCGGAAAAACGCAGGTTGAACGGTGAGTTGTCAAGCTCAGTCACTCGCTCTCTCTCTCTTTGCCGAGAGTGCACTATAGCTTGTCCTGTTGGGGTTCATTGGCTAACGAGCATCCCTTCGTTTGTCCCACAGTGGCTATGACGAGGCCAAAGCGCCATCTCTGCGTGATAGGTGATTCGGAGACAATCAGCAAGTAAGTCAATTCTTGATTTTCCCTTCACCTTCCCCCCCCCCTTCATGGCCCGGGCTGGTCGAGGCTTCTTGCTGCGAGGCTTGTGCCGATCACTTGGTCCAGAATCTGCACCCTCGAGTTGCCATCCCCCTTGAGATGGACGAGAAGCTGACTTCCTTCACAAAGAGGTTCAAAATTTCTTGCCTCGTGGATGCAATTCCTCGAGGAGAACGCCGATCTCCGTTACCCGGACCTCACCGAGTTGCCACTTGATGACGAATAAAATGACGAAGAGAACACGAAATTCGAGGTGGAAGCACGAGCGCGACAACGCATTCTGAACCGAACGTGGGTCCGGCGGAATCATTGAAAGCGGAGAAAGAAATCATAGAGGAAACGGGAGTCGAACAAACAAGACCAAAACTAGTCAGTGACGATTCCTTTGATATTTCACATTACCACATCGAGACACATCCCACGGCGACATATCTGAGAACGCGGGTGGTGGCTTCCCGGGGATCGGCCTCGGCGACGGCTGCGATGCCATCGAAATCACAGACTTCGTTGTTTCCATTAGTCGTCTTTGAGGGTAGCCATTCATGCCTTCGCTCCGATGATATTACTAAATCATATCCTTGATAATCTCTTTGCACGCATAATTCTGGCTGTCGTCCCAGCTTGCAGTCGACATTCGGTATCGAAGTTTGCATCGACAAGTGATTCGTTCTCTGGTGTAGCAAGCTCCGGGCAGCGGCGAGCATCTTCACTTCAGCACGAAGACAGACTGAAAACACACATTTTCACAACATTCTAAGACGGAATAGTTGTATTATAATCAACAAAGTTTAAAATGGAATCGAGTCCATAATTCGGGATTCGAGGATGAAAGACCAACACGTGACTCCGGAACCAATTTTCGCACGTGGTAAAGCGATTGGGTCTTGGTAGGCATTGCTTCGCTCGTCCAAGAAGACTCTTAAGTACGCCCCCGAAATGTAGATCACCCACGCTCGAACTGCACTACTTTCCACGCTCCGGTGCATTCTTTTCGGTCTACAAAGCTTGCGCCGGCGATTCTAATTCGCCGCCCGTCGATGCCGCTCACCAGGCACGCCCGTTCGTCTCCCACGTGTACCTGGCGAGCGGAGCATACACAGCGTCGGCGACCTACTCTTTGAGAGTGGCGTCCCTGCATCTCTCGCTCGATATGCCAAATGGAGGTAAATAGCAAAAGTGGCGTCAAGATGCCTTCGCTCCGTGGGTTGCTTTTTTGGCGAGACGAAGAGTATAAGTATATGCTCTTGAATCCGCCCACTGTGGAGGTCAATCCCTCGTGGGTGGAGAAGAAAAGCTCAATAATTATTTCCATTATGTTGACTTCTCTTACGGTTTTCTTCACTTTGGCCGCCTCTGGGTACATTCTATCCAGTGCTTTCAATGTTGACGCTTGGCTGATGGCAGAGAATATAGCAATGCGCTGAGCCTCCCGTTTTTCCCTTCGCAAGGATCCAGCTGTGACACGGTCGACCGTGGCTATCAATGCAATGCCAGCATTTCGCATTTCTGGTACGTGGAACCTCGTTGCAACATATAGGATCGACGAGATACTGATTCGGTCTTTGTCGTTTGGCATTTTAGGGGTCAATACAGCCCGTTCTTCAGTGTGCCGACCAATATTTCGGCAGATGTACCACTAACCTGTTCGGTGACATTCGCCAACGCGCTTTCACGCCATGGTGCTCGTGACCCGACGGCGTCGAAAACGAAATCATACAACTCGACGATCCAGAAGATTCAGAAGAACGTCAAGAGCTTCCCCAACAAATATGCCTTCCTTGCGAACTACACGTACACCCTGGGTGCTGATCAGCTCACGTTGTTCGGTGAGCAGGAGATGATCAACTCCGGCATCAAGTTCTACAAGCGCTACGAGTCGTTGGCGAAGTGCAACACCCCGTTCGTCCGTGCGGCGTCGGAGGACCGTGTCGTTGAATCCGCCGAGAACTTCACCCAGGGCTTCCACAGCGCGAAGGTCGCCGACATCTTCAACTTCGGTGGCGATGCCGCATACCCCTACCCGATCGAAGTCATCTCGGAGGCCGACGGCTCCAACAACACCTTGAACCATGGACTCTGCACCGCATTCGAGACTGGCCCCGACAAGAACATCGCATCGACGGCGCAGGCCCAGTGGACGAGTGTGTTCATCCCGCCGATTCAGACCCGCCTGAACACCGATCTCCAAAGCGCAAACCTGACTGTCACGGACACCATCTCCCTGATGGATCTGTGCCCGTTCAATGTCGTCGCTTCGCCGGATGGAACCATCTCGCCCTTCTGCAGCCTGTTCACCGAGCAGGAATTTCACCAGTACAACTACTACAACACGCTGAACAAGTACTACGGCTACAGCTACGGCAACCCGCTCGGCCCGACGCAGGGCGTCGGCTACGCGAACGAGCTGATCGCGCGCCTGACGAACCAGCCCGTGCAGGACCACACGTCGACGAACCGCACGCTCGACAGCAACCCGGCCACATTCCCGCTGGGTCTCCCGCTGTACGCCGACTTCAGCCACGATAACGACATGACGGCCATCTTCTCCGCCCTCGGCCTCTACAACGGTACGGGCCCGCTGCCGACGACCCGCGTCGTCGAGGCCGAGCAGGCCAACGGCTACAGCGCCGCCTGGACCGTGCCGTTCGCTGCGCGTGCTTACTTCGAGAAGCTGTCGTGTCTCGGGTACCAGGAGGAGCTGGTCCGCGTGATCATCAACGACCGCGTGCTGCCGCTACCGCAGTGCGGCGGCGACAAGCTCGGCCGGTGCAAACTGAGCGCGTTTATTGATAGCCTGACATTTGCGAAGTCGGGCGGTTTCTGGGACCAGTGCTTTGTGTAGGTTTTGTCTAGATAGTTCAGACGATCGATATGCGAAAACGAAAAAGTATCGATTCATTCAAACGTCAAGCCAAAGAGTGTGCCTTAGACGGACGTCGCTTGGCAAGGAGGATATTGTGTCAGTCTCCACCCACCTCGTGCTATCACGATTACTTAGAGCAAGTCAAAAGACGGTATTGTCCAATTCTTGTGACTGAAGGGCAAAATCTACGACCCCCTCCTCACAAAGGTCATGATGTGATGATGTAGGGTCAGGACTCATATCTATCGATATGATGTTCCACCTTATCTCTCCAACGGGGTATCGGTCTTATTTTGGAGCCCTTACTCTTTGTCTCAAGTCTGAAACGTATACTATACGTGACTCTGGTCTCCCTCAGACTTGAACATGGAAGGGAGCACATGAGCTAGGGCAGGGGTAGGGTGCGTCGTCAGGGTTGAATCAGGCCAACGGCCGATTGTCGCAAACACTTCTCGAAACGGCGCTCCCCTCGTGAGTGGATGTTTGTGTGGCCCCACAGGACGGACAGTCCCAGCAACGTACAAACAACATGGATACTTTGGCGACGACGAGCTGAGGAAGCCCCTCCATCAGGATTCAGGATGTCCTCTACAACGGAAAAGATGGCTTGGCGAGAGCCTTGGCAATGAGATGTAGTTGTCCGCCGCGGTCTCGTTCCGACGCATGTGCTACACTTTTCTGCTGTTGTACCCCATTTGGGAAACAGCAAATACCGACTTCCACCACACACACAAACAGTCCAGTCCACACACCTGCACATGCGTCCCGCACTCCTTACCGTGACATCGCGCACGCATGTGGAACCACGCGGACCAAGGATTTTGCGGCGTGGGGCTCAAATGGAACGTTTTCCTCGCTTCTCCAACGGTGAGGGCGGTGAATGGCTGCCCGCCCTCAGCTGAAAGCCTGAAAGGCAGATCGAACGGTTGGTGGACAAATACGAAAATTCGCGCGGCTATTGGGGTGCCGAACTGCAGGAGGTGTGCCCTGCCGGTGCGCCGCCCGCCCTGACGGGGTGAGTGTGTGCACCTGCGCAAGGCTCGAGCGACGAGCCTCACACGACCGTTTGTCTGTTTGAGGTAGATGGGTACCCTTCCGCTCCTCCTGTTTGTTGAGCTAGGAGGCCACCCATCACCGTGGACGCTGGGGGCGCGTGGCGCAAACTTGTCACATCAGTCATCACTGACGCTACCCCATGTCGCTGCTGACCGGGCGGATTGGGGCATAGGCGAAGGAAGTGCGCCCCGTGCAGGAAAGCATGATATTTCAGGTCATGCCAAGCGAGATGAGGAGCGACGGCAAAGCAAACATGCTCTCTAATAGCTATGACGGCTGTTGGATCGCGGACACCACCAAAAAGTGCAAGGTCGCACGACCGAGCGCGATTGTCACGCAACAAGATCGTGGAGGATCGCGAAGGTAGACTGTACATGGCACATCATACCCGCTGGGGGATCCACGTTGTGCAACTGCCGCGCTGTACGGTCATGGTGACGATATCTCTCCCTCGCCCGTTACGTCGAGATTGATGAGATCGCTGCTGGGCAGCCGCTGGGCGGTGGACAGCGCGCATCTGTTGTTCCGATTGATTGCTGATCCAAATTGCTGAGAAGGGAGAATGCAGCACGTATCGAGCACGCGGATGGACCGCGGCGATGGCGCTAATGATGACATGCTCGTGATAGCGGCCCTCCTTCTCCTCAGGGCTGGGGACGATAGCGATGATCCCTTCTTCGCGCGGAGAGCACCCGGCTTTTGCCCGCCCGCGAATTTATGCACGCGATGGGACTGGCTGGCCAGACCCCAGATTGGGGACAGGCGACTGGAGGCACAGCAGGATGGCATTCCCTGTCGCGCATGCTTCCCCAACCATGCGCGCCTACCATTGTTCGATGGCATCGGGCATCGGTCTAGGTCTGCTGTATCGCAGCAGTAGGAGCAGCAGCAGCAGCGTCAGACAGGGCTCGGTTTGCAAAGCCACGGAAAGCGCTCGACGATGATGGCACGGCTCTTACGGATCCGGCTGCTCGGCATGGGGCGTCTCCGCCGGAACAGATTAGCGCGCGCCAGATTGATCAACCCTGAGTGCTTAAACCTCACGACTGCTCCCCACGTCGACCTAGCACCCGTTGGCTGATGTGAGCCGGTTGAATCAGGAGTGCAGACTGTGTGCAGTATGTGCCACTGTGCACCGCTGGCTTTGCTGGATGGTCCCGTCTACCGTGTCCGGCAACGGGCACCCAGCGAAGCAAAGTCGCCTCTCCCAGCAGGAACCAGCGATGGGCAACGCTCTTTGCCATGCTTTCTCGCGCCTCTCCCGCCTCTCCCGCCTCTCAACAGACGCGAGCATGCAGGTCCTCCCAATGCTCGCTGCAGCGGGGACAGGTCCTCTGCCTGGCTCGCGGCTGGCGAGATCAAGCACGACCTGCCCAACCGCTGCTGGATGCTCCCGGGCGCGGCGGGGGGCCCAGCCTGACAGACCAGAGAAAGCGGCGCCTTTGGACCGCCGGACAACGGATGCGATACGCACTTACAATCGTGACGGAAAAAGCCCGGGGGACCCACAGCCTTTCCGAACGTCGTGACCGGCTTGTTCCCTTAGCCGTCTTTCGTATCGGGGTAACTACGGGAAGTTCCAGTGCTGTTGTAGGTCCGGTCAGGCCAGGTCAGGTCAGCTTAGCCCTCCAAAATGTTCTTGTAGTGCTTTAGATCGCAGGATGGGTGCATAGCCCGGCACAGTGGGCACGGCGGAGGGCTGACGGCGGCTTGGTATACCTAGCGTGTTGGAGTGGATATTCCACTGTCAGCATGAATGAAGCTGACTGGATGACGGGCCACCCGAGATGGTCCAGCGCAGCAACAATTTGCTTCTGCCTACGGTGCTGTGCATGCAAGAGCTGTGCATCGTGCGTGCGCAGAAGCGCATCGAGGAAGTGTCGGTCGGGCACAGACAGGCTCACATCCGTCATGCGTTACAACGGCCAGACACATGTGTTGTAGGTGTGCCCGCTGGAAGCTTTGCAGCTAAATACGTACCCAATCGCCCGTCTGCATCTGCCTGCCTGCCATCCGAGCGAGCCCTGCCCCAAAGGAATGCCTTTTAGCACGACCGATCGCTGCACTGCCAGCCATATAGCTACTACTGCTACCCTCGCATTCGCCCGGCGCGCCTGTTTGCTCTGACGCACACGACCGCTTCCGAAGAGGCTTATTATACAATGTGCAACACGGCCGCCTGCCTTTCGTCACGTCAACAACCATAGGGAATTCTTTCCCTCATACACGCACGCCCGTACACACACACAGCGCCCATACATTCTCGCCTCGCCAGCACCCAATTCGCAGCGGATAGAACTACAGCCCCAGAGCTCGCTCGCGAGTGGACTGCAGCCCGGGGCGGACAGCCGCGTACAGTCAGCAACCGCAGCAAGCAGCAACCACCACCACCTGCACATTTCCGCCATGTTGGTAGCTACCATGCCCGCCACCACGCAATATCTGCAGGTGCCCAAATTCGCACAAACGCGTCGCTCCCGGTCACGGAGTAAGTCACGGCAGCGGGACGCGCCCCGCGAGGTCTTCTCCTCGCCCACGGAGGTCGTCGTGTCGCCGCACAAGCTCAGCTTTCGCCCACGCTCTCCTGAGCCCGCCAAGGTGCCCTCCTTCAAGCCGGAGCCCTACCGCCGCCCGACCTCGATCCATGTCTTGAAGTCGACTCCGCCCGTCAAGATGGTCGACCGCCCGATTCCCAGCCCGTACGCGACCGACGACTCGCCCGCATGCAGCCCACCGCCCACGCCCGCCCCCGCCATTGCCCTGCTGGAAGACTCACTCTCCTCCGGCGGCACGAACTACGACGACCTGAACGAGGACATCTACACTGTCGAGCAGACGCTCCCGCCGCCGGAGCCGGTGATCCCGCTGCGGCAGAAGCTCGTGGGCGCGTGGAAGCTGGAGTCATACATCGCATACCCGACGCCAGAGTCCCCCGTGCAACGGCCGACGTACCCAATGACGCGCAACGTCACGGGCTTCATCATGTACACGCCGGACGGGTACATGTCGGCGCAGATGCTGATCCCAGGCCAACAGAGCTTCAAGCGCGGCGAAGGTGAGGAGCCCCAGTGGGCCGAGGCTGGCAAGCGCTGCTTCGCCTACTGCGGCCCTTATTACATCAACAATGAAGGCCCCGGCCGCGAGGAAATCTTACGCCATACCTTCCAGTGCTGCAACCTGCCCGGCTGGATCGGCGACATCCAGGTCCGCACGCACCGCTTTGAGGAGAACGGCCAGGTGCTGGTGCTGGGGAGCGAGGAGCCCACTGAAGTCAAGGTATGCATTCTTTTCCGTGCCCGGTGAATCTGTGCCATTATACTGACGCGTGTCTTGTAGGGCGACAAACGCATCCCAGTCCTCAAATGGCGTCGTGCCAATAACAACGCGGAAAACAACCCACCACCACCGACTCCACAGATCAAGATCAGCGGCCCAGGCGAGCCGTGAAGGAGCAGCACACCTCCGTTCGTGTAGCCCCTACCGGCGATGAACACGCTCTCGAGTCACTGGGAGGGCTGGAAGCTCCGCACGTTGCCGGCCCGCCATCCACGTCAGACAGGCGTCAAGGTCTCCAGCACACTCGACCTGGCCAACAACTGCAAGATCTTGACAGACTACATCTCTCTACAATGCTGCGAGATCAACACGCAGATCTCTTTACAATAGCACCTGGATTCATTCGTTCGGGATTTGCTCTCTACCTAATTTCACGGTGCCCGGCTGCAACGAAACCTCAGCAAGCGCACATGCGATGCTCCTCCGAGCGAGGACGCATCGTATCGATTTTGAACTTTATATTTCGGCATTTTCTGCTCTCGAACCCCATGGCATCATAACGACATGTAACGACTTTTTAACAACATCAGGCATCGCGTGGGAGCGAGAAGATCTTTTGGGTTTTCCCCTTCTCCCGAACTCGTTGTTTTTCGGTGAGAAACGGCGGAATCTCCGGCATGTGGCGTTCGATCCACCTGGCTCGGAGAGGGAGAGTGCGAGGCGCTCAGCGAGTCCTCATCTCTCTGCCTCTCCAGTCATGGCTGCGAATCATGTTTGTCGCGATATACCATTTGCAAACTTTGTTGTGCTTTTTTCTTCAATTCTGCATATTCTGTTGTTCTTTTTGGGTCTTTGGTGTATTACTGGTCCACATCGGTGGCTGGACGGTCGAGGATATATTCATCATAGGTGGAAGCTTTCCCCTCCGTAGAATGGGACACAATCAAATCACTCAAAGACTTGACTTCCTTAACCGTTCCACTATAGACGTGAAAATATGAGGTCTAGCATCAAAAGGGCCCAAAGTAACTAGCTCTCTAGGTCTTTTTATCTAGCTTTGTTTTAATTATTAACCTTTATTATAATAAGTCATGCAGACGTTAATAACTATTTCTTATTGTACTCATTCTTTCGTGGCTTTTATTGCTACTAATCATTCACTAGTTAATGCGCCAGCTGGTACTGCTGCGTTGTTCATCACTCGCATTCTGCAGGCTCTTGGTTCTGGTGCTGTCGTGTAGGAGCGGCAAGGGAACGCTCGAGGTTGATAATTTAGCTTCGCGATATCACTTCGACGGTGATCGCAACACACGTGTCATGTCTGCCTTGAGTTGGCAATGGCGGTTGACCCCGCCGCCCACATGTGGCTGGGTATCGCCGAACGCGCGAATGTGGAGTGTCGCAGGCGGAAGTCTCTCGTGAGGCAAGGTGGAGAACCATGAATCCACAGATCCATACTACAGGCTCGTGAGACCAGGTTGCCATGCGTTACCGATCCGTTGGACTTCTTTGATGAATGCAGGGCTTTCGATCTCCAATGACGCTCCTCGGTTCCTGGAGGAAAGCTTCGGGTCGTGCTCGTCCGGAACATAGAAGGGGTTTCGTAAGACGCGTATGTAGGCCGTCTGGAGCGCATGGAAAGCCTTGGGTCTGTCAATTTCTCTTCCGATCAATTTGATGTCAGCATGTTCTCGAAACTCACAGGCGTAAGGTCGCTATTCCTTAATCCGAGAGCACTCGTGATCCTGCCGGGCTCCGCTGTTCGTCCCTCCATGTCGACTATGATTACGAGCTTGATCCCGGTATTTAGCAGCCAGCCGTACATGGCGATGCGCTCGTCCAGTGCTTGCAACAGGCCAAAATCGTGACCAACGGTCTTTGACGGCATCCGGGCCTCGAAGATATCGAGACAAGAATTGACCATCATGGAGAACTCCAGCTTATCGCGCTCTTGCGCTGCAATGTTATCTGGGGATTGGATGTTGAGGACTGGGAAGAGAGAAATATGTAATGGGTTGTTCTGTCGAGGACATTAGTTAACGGCACGTTGCTTCGTCGTACTCGCGCGGTGGGGACCATACACGTCTGCCGATCACACCGATGGCGGCAATAGATGGTGAGCGAGTGTCCATAATTACCGCAATCACGTTTGTATCGCAGTCGAATCCGATCTCTGTATCGCCACGGTGAGAAATTGGAGGGATCCTCGCTGGGGGAAAGCGATCGCGGCAATGAGACGTGCAGTGAATGGTGATTTTCTTTATATAAGCAAGCGCGCCTAGGTACAGGCGTCCTTCGGGTTATGTTTGATGTTAGGGTTATCCCATTGATGGACTTCTCATCGAATTCGTGCCCAATTGATGGGCCATCAATCAGATCAGCCCTTTAAGGGATCTAGGGAGGCGTCTCAATTCAGTGATAATGGGAGCAATGATTCGTTCGATTGCCTGAGCACGATAATCTTGATGTGACTGTTGTGCTGAAATTTCTGTCTATTCTGACCCATATAACACCAAAAGATCACCATACTCCGACCAGTCACACCATTACAGTTGTTCGGTATTCGTGGATGTAGTCTGAAGCCTACAAAACACGTTTTTGTGATTAGTGGAGACATTTGTTGATTGTCTCCGACTGAGATTGCGGACTCATCAACTGCACAAACTTTCCTGAAACTATATTGTAATTATTATTGAAATAACATTGTTATCCAACATTTAGTTGAATTCGTGGTCTCTGTGCGGGTTTATTATTAGCAGCAAGCATTCCTTCATGGCACAAAAGGCCAGATGCGGCATTAGCACGTACAAGCTTCAGCCCGGAATGGCGTTGTACCATGGGTGAGCCTCACCAACACCTCCCGACTTCGCTCGCCCGGCACGCACTTCTTTCACTCGAACCTCAACATTCTAAAATTCTGCAGGTAGCGATAAACAGACTTATTACGCAAGCACATCTACATATCCACCCTTTTGACCAGCGCAACAACAACGTAGTCGAGCTGCCGGCGACATCTATTACACTACACTGGAGCGAAGCCTCACGAGGCGCCAGATGCGATACAACGATATAGACAGATACAGAAGCAGATAAACCCACTCCTAGTACCAGTACATTGCAGACGCCAACCCTGACCGGGCGAGAACGACCATGGCCGCTGCAGCAGTAGCGCCAGGTGCGCTGGACTTCCGCACCCCAGGCAGCTATCCGATCCGTCTGGGTAGCAGCATCACCGAGCCTGCCGACAAAGCCGCGCGGTGGAATGCTATTAGATACAACCACAAGCCAGCGCTGTCGCGGCGCGGTGAGGACCTTCATGCACGGGTTCGAACGGTTAGGAAGACGGGGGATGCGCGATTAACGCTGGAGCAGGGCGATGAGGAGTATGAGTACACTGGCCGGCAAGAGGACGAAGAGGAGGAGACATATGTGTTGTTGAGTTGCGGTGAGGGCAAGGATCTGGAGATGGTGCTGGAGCGGCTGCAGTGGCGGTTTGGATTCAACCTCACCAGTGCGCCGGATGAAGCGAATGAGAGTGTGCTGGCGGAGCGATACCCGCAACTCGAGGACGAAGGGACGAATGAGAGCGGCGGCTCGGATGACGACGATCTGTTTGGTACCGATGGCCCTGACGCACCGCCTGACGAGGACAACCCCTTTGACTGGCGACACTTCCTCAAAGCCGAACTTGAGCGCGCCAGCGAAGCAGCCGAACCACCCAAGCCTTCTACCCCCGCGGTCCCCGCGACGTCCGCTTCACGCACACCTGCCAGTCGTCCGGCTGCGAAGAAGGCCGCCGAACCGAAGGCTTCTGCCGCGAAGAAGCGCAAAACGGCTACCGCGAAAGAAGCGCCGGCGAAGCGCGTCAAGGCCGCTGCAGACCCTCCGGAGCCCGCAGCGCCGTCATCTTCTTCTGCATCCACCCAGCGCGCCCGCAACACTGCCGCAACCCGTGATGTCCCGACGGTTCGCGTTGATCGCCGCGCGTCTACCCGTCAGGCATCGCTCGATGATTCTGGCGAACTCATCCTCGAGGGTGAAACACCGGTGACGGAGAAGCCGCGTGGCGCCATGGCGCTCGCGCTGGCAGGCTCACTCGGAGCCGGGCCCATCAGCCTGCAATCCGCAGCCGGCAGCCCGGCGAGTCGGATCATCGAGGATGATGCGTTGGCGGCGACACCGCCGGAGTACACTTTCGATTTCGAGGACAACGTGGAGGACGAGGATGATGCGGGCCCTGGCGAGCTGGAAATTGTGGATGACGAGGCGGAGGAGGACCACGCGCCACCACCGATGGGACATGACGAGGATGAGGATGTAGAAGATCTGGAACTGCCGTCACCAGCACAGGCGCATCGGCCAAAACTCGCTGCAACGGCTCCTCAAGTCGCAGCACAGGCTGAGGGAGATGAAGATGATGATGACGGCCTCGAGACCGACCTCCTGGCTGCGTTTGATGATGCTGACACCGAGGCCGTTGCTACAGGTGGCAAGGCGGAGCAGCACGAGAGCGAAGAAGAGAGCGAAGAGGAGTAGATGTGAGAGTTGTGCATCTAGTCTGCTGGAGTCCATTGACGAAAATTGTGTCTTGGATATCCAGCAAAACTTATTTTACGATTTATGATAGCCTGAGCTAACGATATTTACGAAACTGGAAAGGAGGTTTACCAAAGTACGCTGCAGTAAAAGACCAAATCGCTTCGTCATTCTCTGTTCGTGATGTTCTAAACGTATTCATGTTCGTTAACTTAAGCAAAGAGCCGCCCCTTTATTCCACAGCGCGCAAATATATCTCTACGGCGAAATATCCTAACAAAGCCCAGTCATTCGCACAATGCCCTCGCTGTGACCCCTTCTGCCTGCTCCAACAGAAAGTGCGTCTTCCTCCTCCTTGCGGATCAGCTGCTCAATCTCTTCGGAGTCCGCGATTCGCCAGAATGCTTGTGTCGCCTTGACGAGCCGCTGCATTGCCGCATTGAGGACGTCCTCATCGAGCGCGGCGAAGCAGAGCCGGAAGTGGCGCCAGCCGTCCGCGGCGGCGATGGTTGGGGTAGGACTGAAAATCTGACCAGGCGTCACAAGCACGCGCGTGTGTGGTTGGAGCCAGTAGAGCCAGAGCGCATGGGCTAAGCGAGCAGGGCCGGTAGGATGGTTAGGGACGAGAGGCGGAGTCGCATGTGTAGAGGCAGTGCTGGTGCTGGTGGTGTTGGTCGATGGAGGATCCTTATATTCGGACCAGAGCGGGTGGCTCTCCAAGTGGACCGTCAGCCACAGGAACATGCCACCGTAAGGCCAGTCGAAGGACAAGAGCGGCGTTTTCTCGACTACTGCCCATGAGTCGGATGCGGCGTCGTCGGCGTCATCGCCGGACTGTACGAGGTATCGGCCCTCGTCAAGCGTGCGGCACATCTGGTTCATGCGCCTCTCGTAGTTTCCGCGCAGGCCAGCGAGCCAGCGCACCCAACCCTCCGCCCGCCAGCCGGATGTGGCGGGATTTCCTTGAGCTTTAGGGCCGCCGAGGAGCAATGTGGCGATCAGGGACTGCACGAAGCCGGACGGATGGACATCGCAGGTTTCAGTGACGCGTTCGATGCGTTCGATGAGTGCTGGCTGAGCGGTGATCCAGCCGAGACGGCAGCCAGGCGCAACCGTCTTGGAAAAAGTGTCAAGCCGGATGACGCGGCCTTCGGTGTCAAAGTTCAGATAGCTGGGTACGAGGCTGTCAAGGAAAGCAAACCCAGATGATTTCCACGGCGCAGTCGAGCCATTGGCGAGAACAGAGACTTCGGGACGGGGTTCGCCGTTGGCGAACATAGGCACATCTGGATTGAAGGAGACATTGCCAGGCTCCGCCGTTGTTGTTGTGTTATGCGCCGTCGCCGTCGGGAATTGCAAGTACCAGTATGGGTCGTCCTCGATGATGATAATATCGAAACGATTAGCCAATGCGATGATCTCGCGGCGACGATGAACGGACAGCACTCCTGCTGTGGGATTCTGGCCCATCGTAATTGTGTAAAGTAGGTGCGGCCGCTTGCCTTGCGAGAAGTCCCAGTTTTCCAGGACATCGCGCAGACCGCCAGGCCCATGGACGACCATGCCCTCCTCATCAATGGCGACGGGCGTTACGTTGAGACCGCGTGGTCTCATGGTCTGGATAGCACCCATAAAGGAGAAACCCTCAACGAGAATGCCTTCACGGTCTCGGCGCCAGTCCTTGAGTTCACTCCATTCGTTTGACAGTGCCAAAAGAACTTTCATGAGACCATTCTGATTGCCTTCTGTCAGGATGATTTCGGGGCCGCCACGGTAGGGCACATTCGGGTGCATGTGTTCCCTGGTGAAGTTGCGAAGGAAGTCGTAAAGCGGTGGGTAGCCGTCCGCGGTGCCGTACTGCAGCGCAGTGTCGAGGTCGATTCGCCGACTAGGCTCGGTCTCGGCCGATGAGTGCGGCACTGTGATGGCATCCTGAGGCAATTGCTTGGATATGGATATGTTCGACAGCTGAGATTCGATAGCAGCAACATCAGAGGGCGGGTCCACAGGACGGTTTGGCGATGGTTCCCATCGATCTGCTCGGGCAACTTTAGCCTCCAGAGTATCGAATGGGAAGTAATGATTGCTTGGAAAGCCGCCAGCGACGCTATCAAGGTTGCCCGACATGTATTTGTAAAACGACTTGACAGCTGACGGCGCCCGCGCGGCCGTTGCACGGCTTAGGTGGTGGAACAGGTTCTTAGGTGGCGGACGCTGGTCGGTTGCGGCCATGATGGGCAATTGGTCAACGGCACAGGTTTGAGAATGAACAGCAAAGAAACATGGCGAGCATTGCGGCCGTGGAGAATGGAGCCGTCATCATGTTGATGGGAGGGCGTGGATTACCAAGCACGGCCGCCAGATACCGGGGCTGGTTGTATCGGCAGCGGAATGGCTTATCGCCATTACAGTCGCCTTGCGAAATGTGCTGGGGAAATGGCGACGGCGGCAAGCCACATTCCGGGCGACCGTGGCGACCTCGTGGCAGCGGGGTGCCCCCGCACGACCGTTGCGTGCCAATGCCCTGAAGTGGCGGAAGTCCCCGCCGTTGTGCCGTGAAAAGCGGGCCGGGCAGCAGTCGATGATAACGAACAGTGGGTGGTTGAATCGATTGGATGTGAAAGTAGATATGTTTGCCGGATCCTGGAAAGGAGAAAGCTCGCAGCCTTCATGCGGCCGGGGAGTACTCATATCTATCATTCGGATTTACTGTTCCGATGGTAACACGATCAGATGATATAAGCAGACATCACCATCTGTTCTCCCGCTTTGAATACCCGTGGCAATGCCTATCTAACCCCATCGGATGAATGCCATCACCTCATGCCCCGATCTAGTTGAGCCAGCAAACCCAACACTGCCGCGCCGCCGCCCTCCTCTTCCTCTTCATCCCTCCTTCTCCCTCTGCCCGGCCGCGCTCCGCCCTCATGGCTCGCACTGCGATCCTGTGCCTTCTTCGCCCTGGCTGCGGCCTCCTCGCGGACGTCTTCCGCGTTTCGAACACCGGCCTCGTATGCCTTCATCGCGGCCTCGTCTTGTGGACGCATATAGTCATCAAAAAAGTTCTCCCCGTCGAGGCTATCAGCATCGTCTTCATCGTCACTGTCTGCGGAGGGATGGTGGTGCTGCCGGCCCAGGTCAGGGCTCATGAGCACACGGGAAGGAGGCTCATTCGCAACAGCGCCGGGCGCCGGCCTCGAGAGCGAACTTGAGCGCGGACCCCCATCGCTGCCGGTGGGCGGGCGGCTTCCGCTTCGACTACTGCTCCGCGGCCAACCTATCGCCTCCGCAACACGACGCGCCTCATCGTCGGGGTCCGGTGTCGAGCCAAAATCGCCCAGGGCGCCGAGGTCCGCGCCGAAGAGGCTGGAGCGGTTCGATGCGTCAAGCAGATGGCCGCCGCGACCGCCGTGAGCGTCCTCGGATTTGTCCAAGATGTCGCGGTACCCAGATCGCGTGGGGTCTTGCTGGCGTTTGCGCTTCTTAGCCTCGCGCTTGCTACTCGGCCGTACGACGATGACCGGGACGGGAGAGTATTGCAGGCAGTACTTGCTCACAGACCCCGAGGACAGCAGGCCGTGGTATCCCGTCAGTGAGCGGCCGCGCGTACCAACGACCAGGATCGCGGGCTCGTAGATGCGAATCATCTGCTGTATGGTGTCATGCACCTTACCAATCGAGAACTCGAGCACAAGTGAGATGGCGCGATCATCTGTGTTCTTCTTCTCAATCGCCTCGAGGAAGCGATGTGCCTCCTCACGATAGCCCTTCTCGCCTTGACCGGCAGCGCAGCGGATTGCCTCTTTACTATCCTTCTCCACCACGCGCAAGCAGACGACCTCATCGCCATCATCGACGAGCTCATCAATCAACCATTCGAGCGCTGTGTCGCTGTAGTCATTCGTGTCCGTACCGCATAGGAAGGTCCGGCTGCGCTTCGTGTAGACATAGTCGCGGTGCTTGCGATTCAGCGTCAGGCTGAAGTCGCTGGCGGCCGGGTTTGCGAAGGTGTCGAAGCTGACGCTCGGCCGGAACTGCGCTGGCGGTGGAGGACTGCTGAGCCGCCGACCTGACGCTGTCTTGTGTGTGGGCGCACCGTCGCCATAGCTTTTGCTGCGCATTGCGCCGGGTTGTGCGCTGCTGGACCGTGATGTGGCGCTGCGGGATGTTGGCACGAATTGTACGCTGGGCCGGCGAGCTCCACCGTTGTCAGCGCCGTGGACGTTCATAGTGGGGCGGCGCCAGGGTGGGACGAAGCTGGCAGAGGTTCCAGAAGACGTTTTCGCGGCGGCGGCATTGCCAGATGCAGATGGTTCTGTCGCAGATTCGGCACGCGAGGTGGTAGCGGGGTCGGTGTTTTCTGCATCTTGCTGTTGCTGTTGTTGCGCTGGTTGCGGCTGCTGCTGCGGCGGTAAGGGAGTCCCTGAACGCGGTGAAGGCTGTTCGGATTCTGCCATTGTTCAGTATATACGGGTCGGGAAGCAGTCGCAGGACTGACAGCGACGATTTGGATGATGTCGTCGTCCTGGCTTGGCGGATGATGCGTAGCGTGGGTTGGCATGTGAAGCTGCCGAGTTTGGTCAAGCCCTCTGCAGTGCCGGAAGATGCCCGTGAACAGTATTCGCGTGTACATCAATAAATCCGTTGTTTAGTATACCGTTGGAGCCATGGCCATCACACGGCGTTTCTTCTCTCAACGAACAGTCTACGAGAATGAGAAGGAACATTGTCACACGTGCTATATCGCGGTATAGTATTCCCGCAACACATGATCCTCGTGCTGATTACGGCGATGGTATAAAGTACTTCTATTCCTGCTGCGGATGGTCTGCTCGGACGATTACTGTTGGTGAGTGGGGTCGCTGAGCTGCACCATCACGCTGGAACCCACGCCGAAAGCTCAATGTTGTAACTTACCAGTATTCGTGCGATCCACTCCGATGTACAGGCGATGCGTACAAACCCACAACAGCATTCGAATGCCGCACTAGGAGCGGACCTTGTTTAGAACCAAATGCCGGCCCGAGCCAAATCGCCCGCGAGAGCCATGATACCTACGACTGTTCTCTCACTTGCCGATCAGCCATAGTGAAACCATGAGCATCTCTGATTAATGGTCTGGACGGGCCATTTTGCGACGAGTTTCAGCTTCTTGTCCTCCTCATGATGATCATTACTGATATCGCATACTGGAAACCCTCAAGGTACGACAACTGTATCATGTCCGAGACGACAAACGTTTTATGCAGGAAGACGCAGAAAAATTCAATTTGTCTTTGGAAATTGTCCATCAACATGTTTAGACGCATGAGCTGACGGGCTAGACACTCTAGTGACGAGGCCTGCTCGAGGTTAAGAATGCTTCTCGTCTACCTTCTCCCATTCTGAGTCCGTGCTGATGTCGCCACTACGGTCCGCCTCTTCGACCTTTCGTAAACGTGCGGAACTGCTCACTGTTTGTCCCGCGCTCGGAGGTGGCACTGATGGAAGCTGCACTTGTGAACTTGATGCTTGAGTTCCAGGTGGGCCTCCATCGTCGAGGCTAATGATGCTCGCCCCGATGCCACCTTCTACTTCGGTATCGTCACCTTCGTCATCGGCTTCGCCTCGGTCGGCATCGGCGCCACCAGTGTTCCTACTGTTCCGTTGTCGCAAACGCTCCGCTTCCGCCTCTTTGGCAGTCGCTGCCGCCAGCTCTGTTGCAAACCAGTTGATGCTATACCATAATCCCGCACACAGCACGCTCAGGACGACAAAATGCACACTCCAAGTAGCTGCAAGCAAGGCTAGCAAGAGCAGCTGTAATGCGCCAAAGGTCGCATTGGCGGCGATCAGGAGTGTTGGCGTCGGGCCGGGGGTGAAGACAGACTCCCAAAGATCGGCCAAAAAGTTAGCCATCTTGTGCGATCTCCCTTGCCGTGAAAACGCGAGTCGATACGGGACAGCTATCCAACGCGTGGAAGTGTGTAAAGCGCTGCCAGAAGCGAGTAGATGTGCTGTGTTGGAGGCCAGTCACTCTTCACTATCGTGTTGCGATCACGTCGGACCAGCACGTGAGATGTCGTAGCAATCCTTTGTACCAGCGAAGGCGGCAAAGCGTTGATCTGCCTAGTCAATGTGCCAGATAGCGAGCTTTCATGTGAGTATCATGATCGTTATCCAAAGGGAAATCTCTCTCTATGGTTCCGGACCACGTCGCAGCCCAACACGGCCAGCCCGAGGTGCGTACGGCTTACTAGGCAGCTAAGAAGACGACTTCCGTTCGAACAGGATCCGGGCTAACCCAAAGGGGATGGATTGAGCCGCAGAATATACCTACCTACTTAAGTATGCATCGATCAATGACATCTGTAGAATTCAATATGGCTATGCGCTGACCTCATCAATGGAACTTTTGTGCTCATACATCACCGACTGATTGCTTGTCTTAAAGGCAAGATGGAGTGATCAACACAACGGGCAAATATGGCATCGCTCACCTCTGCATGCGTGCGTCGTTCACGCCTGTTGGCCGACGTTACTACTTGCCAACCCGCCGCATTCAATACTTTCCAGCACAGGTCCAATGTTGCAGCTGGTACAAGGTTATGTACAGCAATGCGCGCCCGGCGCACGTTCGCCGCCTCAGCCCACCGCGCCGATGTTGCAACGACAGCCACCGACACTACCGTCACCTCTGCCTCATATGATCTCCTCTTAAGAATACCATCGGCGATCCTCGATGGCGCCCACTACATCGGTCTGCCCTGGTGGGCCGCGATTCCCGCAAGTGCGCTACTCGTACGCGGCACTTTGCTTTATTACTGGAGCTTGCTGCCGTCTCGGAAAAGCAACGTGGAAATGGCCCGCCTCGCGCCATTGATTCATGCGAAGCATCGATCGATTGAACGCCAGCGAGAGATAGAGCGGGTCCGAAGAATCCAGGACGAGGTCCGCGAGAAAGGAGGTACTCTGGAAGAGATGGTTCAAGAGTCCGTGGCACAGAGGCGTTGGTCGAACCTCCGCAGAATGCTCGGCTTTTTCCTGACGAGCCGTGCTATGCGCCGTCGGTTCGGACTGCCCTCAGCATTTGGATCTGGCTTGCGGTCTTTCGGCGTTCTAATCCTCATGACTGAAGGTATTCGCGCCAAGTGCGGCTCTTCTGCAGGTCTGCTCAGTCAGTTCGCCCATACCATTGATCAGGGACTGGGTACGACAGCGATGCAACACCTGCCGCAAAATGCAACCGTAGGAGCAACGTCCTCCGGAGCTTCAGCGCAGGCGGTGCACTCTTTAGAGAGTGCAAGCTCTTCTGTAGCAGATGGAGCCAAGTCTGTCGCAGAATCCGGAGAGGCTTTGAGTCCATTAACACAGCTCTATGGGAATATGCCCGAGCAAGCGGTTGTATCGGTAAACCCCCTCCACTCACCTTTCTTTGACCCCGGAGTTTTATATGAAGGCCTGCCATGGTGTTTGGATCTGACTGCTCCGGATCCGTATTGTCTACTACCCGGTCTTGTCTTCCTCATGTACTTCATTCGCACGGTCCTTACCACACCAAGACGAACAATTGAGATCAGGCACGGCCATGTAGACCTTGGCGGCAGCCCTGGACGACCGAGTTCGCCATATGCAGATGTCATCCCGCAGGAAGTCAAAACCACCCATCCATTCGACCTGAGTCGCGCTTCCCGACATTTAGTTTGGGGTTTCGGGATCCACGCCGCGCTGTACATGTTCATATACGTCAATTTGCCGGCAGCCATCACGCTTTATCTCTTCTCCAGCTCGGCGATTACGCTCGTGCAGCAGCGCTGGCTGGCGATGAGGTATCCCATGCCAACCCGCATCACCCCATGTCGCCGACCTACGCAAGAGAAGGCCGTAGGAACCATGGTCATGGAGACGACCAATGACAGATCCAATTGATCATGATCAGGACATGGACATTCCACGCCGCCTACGCTATTTTCATACCGCATGGCGTTCAAGCACCGCCCAGGGTATCGACCGCCGTTCCCAGCTTCGAACCCGCAAGATCGAGTATGCTAGATTACCCATGGCACATCTTACACATAGTTGAGCGTCGTCGATACGCCGGAAATCCATCGACTTTGTGTAAAGTGCACAAACTACCTCTTGCGGGCACAACCAAGGCGCGGCCTATCGGTATGCTCTCTCAATGTAACCAGGCTAGTGAGAGCCAAGGTGGTTCTTTCGGCATGGAGATGTTCACTTGCCTACCAATTGGAGCAGCTCGAGCTTTCAGGCTAGTGTTAGTCCAAATGGTCTATGAGAAGAGTGTCAAGTACAACTCCCCGTTACCACTGTTGAGATCGAGGACCTTGAGGCACAGAACTTAGCAGAAGATGCAGCGCACGTTCGGAAGCTGGGCGATGAGCGACCTACAGACAGCTGTCGCCAATGCACCCGTGACGGGTCCGTCTTGCTGAGACTACCGATACGGCCTTTGACCAAATCACCTGGCGCTTCTAAGCGTCTCGTTGACTTGTGGTGTCCGAAACGGGAAGGTCACCGAATAGTGTTGCTTGTCAACCAGCATCCATGACTCGTTACCATTAAGATGTATCTAGAATGTAGTAGACGGTACCAGATAGGATCAGGAGTGGCATTCAATTCGTTTCAGATGTTGTTACAGCTGCAAGCCTCCAGGCTAACAGACATCCTTGTATTGTACAATCGTCGACTGCGTGTTGCTACAGCGCATGACATCCATTCTCACTCGTTATCCTTGCTAAGCATTGAGCTCTTGCCCATCCGGCCAATTGACTGTCCATGTTCTTGCCTGGCTCAACTAAATCGATCTCCCTTTTTTGATCGAAACGGCGTCGACGTCTCGTATTTGCTGGGCTCTATGTCCGCCGCCGCTCCACCACTCGCTCCTGATTTTGACCGTCCCTCGGCCATCGCGCGATCGCGTAGGATGGCTTCATGTGCTTGTAATTCCTGTTGCACCTGTCGTCGGCGCTCTTCCGCGGCGGCGCGCTCCTCTCGGTCGGCGTTGATGCTGCGTTTCGCGAAGTAGTAGGACCCGCCGCCGGCGAGGATCAGCACACCCCAGCCGTAGCCGACTGATCGAACCTTAGCTGTGGGTCAGTCATGCGACTCACGCGACATCCATTGGCTGAACAATGCATACAGTATTCATTCTAGTGGTGATGACGCAAATGAGAGGTGTGTCTGTCCTGGCGGTGCGGATGGATCCGAGACGTGTGAGCTGAGATTGCGTGGAGTGTTCTGGTGTTGAGAGGTGCTGCGATATCAAGAAGATGTATCTATGTATTGCCCACTGGATCGGGGCCGAGCTCCAGAAGGGAAACTTAAGTTCTCGTCAAGGATGTTCGGCATAGTTATGATTAACGCTCGTCAATTATTGCCCCAGCGAAGCTGCCGAAAGCGGACCTCCGATGGTTGCCGCAAATCTTCCGCTGCTGAGCAGGCGTGACAGGACCATGTGAGCACTGGGATTGTAAATGCAACGACTCATCTATGATTGCTTCATGTCAGGGCGTAGGGATTGAGTCTCCGTGTTGGAAGACCCAGAGCTTGTTCTGACACTGAGAACTCATGACTGATGGTAGTCAGCCTGATTGTCCCTTGTGAGTAGGTTGAAGTCACGGTCAGTAGGGTTCACGACAATTTCTTGTGGCTTTGTGAATGAATAGTTCTTTCGTTGTTTATGGCTATATATTCTCTGGACCTTGGTGCACCATGCCTGTAAGTAGAGGACAAGATGCAATACGAGAAAGACGCCATGATCCGCTCTCATTCTTGACGTTCGTACTGACGTGATATTCAAAGTTGATACTGCTTTCTGGCTACCCTTGCAGCGGCAAGACATATCGCAGCGGGCAAATTATCGAATACTTCGAGCAGCGCATCGCGGCCGCCTCCGCCGAGACCGAGCCACGGATCAAACGTCTCAAGATCCATCATCTCAACGACGACAATCTCGGTGTCGCGCGAGATGTCTACGCCACGGCGCGCGCGGAAAAGGATGCGCGGGCTCACTTCGCCTCAGCGATCAAGCGCGCGCTGGCCCCAGACGCCATCGTCGTCGCTGATGGCATGAACTACATCAAAGGCTTCCGGTATCAGCTGTATTGCGAGGCCAAAGCCGTGCGGACGCCGCATTGTGTTGTGCATGTGGGAACCCCGGCGGATCGGTGTCGGTCGTTGAACGATGCGCGGATGGCGGCGGCTGCCACAGACGCGATCAAGACGGTCGAGAGCAATGGTACCGACGAGAACGTCAGCACGGAGCCGGCGCCGTACGCTGCAGATGTCTTCGACAACCTCGTCTTCCGCTACGAGGAGCCAAACGGCATGACCCGCTGGGACGCCCCATTATTCACCGTGCCTTGGGAAGACGCGACACCACCATGCGAGGCGATATGGGCGGCCTTGGTCGGCACAGACGGCCGCGGTGCCGGCCCCGCAGTACGCCCCAATGCTGCGACCGTATTGAAGCCCGCGGCCGAGCAGGACTACCTCTACACGTTGGACCGCACCACCTCGGACATCCTGGCGCGCATCAGCACCTGGGTGCAGGATCACGCGGGCGAGGGCGGCGGCGCGGAGGTGCTGGTGCCAGAGGCCGCCCAGCCGATACGTCTGCCGGCAACGGTTCCGTCGGTTGCGCAGTTGCAGCGGTTACGGAGGCAGTTCATTGCGCTGAATCGGCAGCATAGTTTGAGCAAGGCGCGTGTCCGCGACTTGTTCGTGGATTATCTTAACGATGCCTTTGAGCAATGACGGGTTGTGGATCCGGGCAGATCGCGTTATCGCCCGTTACTTGATCCATAATGATTTCAGTGTTACAGATGTTCGGTCTGTCGCCGACTTGCATACAGCGGCGAAGCGACCACATCCATTCGTGAGCGTCGACAAGCCGGTTGATCCAGAGCATACTCGAGGTACGACGGCAATCTCGAGAGTTGTCGACGTGCGATCGAGAGCCGATCCTCATTATCGCCGCGGCCAGAGTGCAGGGTCTACTGTACGGGTTCCCATGGAGGAAGAAGACTGCCCGCGGTTTCACCCCAACGAAGCGCAGAGGGAGGTGCCTTTTCAGCTGGCTACAACAACGGCTTGTCGCAACCATCTCAGGCTGATCATTGAATCCACATGATATCAACATGAATTTTGATGTCGTTCAAATACCAAAGCTAAATGCAATATTTTAGTGAGATCACTCCTCAGCCTCACCCAATCCTCCGAAGTGCCAGCTTATTTCTTCTGCTTCTTGCTGGGTGGTCCGACATCACTCTCCCGCTTGCCCTTACCGACCAGGGCGCGAATGTCCACCGGCTCATCCTCATCATCGTCCTCGTCATCCATATCCTCGTCATCGTCCTCGAACTCGATGTCCGACATGTCCTCCATATCTTGAGCCTGCGTGAAGAACTTGATCGCGTTGGGCCAGAGGTCGTCGGCGAAGCTGATGGCGAGGTCCTCGCCGCCCTCGTGCACCTCGACGTCCGAGTCGTCGTTCTCGTCGTCCTCCTGCTCCGGCATCTCGACCTTGTCGCCGCGCTTGCGCGCCTCCTGGCGCGCGGCGAACTCCTCGTTCGCCTTGGCCGACTCCTCCGCGCTGACCCAGCGGCGCGAGCTGACCCAGCCGAAGAAGGTGAAGAAGGAGGTGTTGGCGCCGTTCCAGTGCTCGACCTTCTCGGCCAGCGCCTTGTACTCGGGCAGGTCCTTGGCGGTGAAGTCGCCGGCCTTCTGACGCGCCTGCCACAGCGCGAGCGCGCCGTCCGTGAGGCCCTCGGTCAGGTCCTTGCCCTCCTTCCACGAGATCTTGACGGGCTCCGACACGAGGCCCGTGAAGCCGTCGCTGGCGCGCCGGTAGTCGAACTTCTTCTCGAGCACCGTCTCCTCGAAGTCGTCGTTCGGCTTGAAGGTGAACTTGAGCGTGAAGCTGCGCGGCGAGCCGTTGGCGCCGGCCTCGATCTCGTGGCGCACGACATCGAAGTCGATCAGGCTCTCGGCGAAGATGCGCGAGTCGTTCGGCTGGATGTACTGGTCGACGTAGAGCGGCGATTGCTCCAGGACGAGCGGCCAGAAGTTGGGGATCTTCTCGATCGCGGCGGCGCGCTTGGCGTAGAGAGGCTTGGTCAGGTCGTACTGCTTGCGCACTGGTATGGATGTCAGTGGACGATGTAGCGCAAAAGTTGTTGAGGCCGCAGCTCACCAATTTCGACGTCGACTTGCTCGAACTCTTCCTCGAGAAGAGCGAGGTCCTCGTAAGAAATTTGGGGAGTCTCTTCCGCCATTCTGAGATAGTTAAGTATGCAAAAAGTTCAAAAGTTCCAAGCAGATCAGAACGAGACACTTAAAGAGTCTGACAATTGTTCGTCCTCAACCGGTATATATTCGAGCTATTGGGACCCTCCACAATTTTTTTCTGTCCCACCGCTCCGGCGCATTGACATTTGTGAGCTCATCCCAGGGTCTAGCGAGTCGTACTGCAACTCTAATTGACGGGGTCCTCACGCGGGGCGGGACGTAGCCGAGTCCAATCACGTGTGGAATGGCCGCCCACTGAATCAGTCGGCGCATTTGATTGATGATTGGATCTTGTTGAGCTAGGGGGGGATGTGTTTGACCAAGCAGCACGTGTGAATACTCCGTGCAGGCCAGTGGACGTTCACCTGAATACCTGTTGTAGACCTGTTATCGGGAACTTCTCAAGCATGATTCTGCGGGCCTCGCTCCGAAGGCTGATAGCTGTTATCATACAGTGTTGGTCGAGTTAACAGCCAAAATTGAATATATCTTGATTGATGATTTCGATTGGCGGAATGGCGATACTTCCGGGTAGGTTATCCTGCATGATTGCACCCAGGTGACAAGCATCAAATTGTCAGTGCTGATGATGACATGCGATCCGAGCATTCATTGACTTTCAGGGCTGGCGCAAAGCCCAGGGCTGTCCCTTGCATTGGCCGGCGCATCGGGGTCCAAGCGTGGCCGTTCATAGGCTGCGAACGTCATGACTTTTCAGACAAGCTCGACTTTCCACATGGTCGATCGATATCCATCGCTCTTCTCCATTGATACCAAATTTCGCCGACTGGATGTATTTGACTCTAACTGCCACTGTATGAGACTTTTCTTGACGAGGTTCGACTCGAGTTATTGTGCGAACTCCTTGCACCAACTGCTATCGCAAGCGCTTCCTTCGAAAAGGAGCCAAATTCGTTTGCCACTGCGCAACCATCATCTTGACCATTCGCGACGAGTGTTCACAAGAACGATCCCGCCGCACACTTCGCTACTGATGGCGCGAACAACAAGAGCAGCTGCAGCCAAAGAGGCAGCAGGAAACACCCAGCTCTCCAGTCCACCGGCAACGCCAGTGCCACAGAAACGCGGCAAGGCATCGACCTCATCGGCGTCGCGATCAAAGCAAAGTGCGAAAGCCGTCAAGTCCGAGGAGCAGCCGCAAACGCCCGTCACGGGCCGCAAGCGCAATCGTCAGACTATCAAGCAAGAAGACGACGGCGAGCTTCCTCATAATCTCGGCACGAGTCTGCCAACGCCCAGCGCAGAGGAAGACCGTCCGAAGAAGCGGACGAGAAGTTCGCGGGGTAAAGCTGAGCCAATCGATGAAGAAGATGCTGTGAATGGCGAGCCCATCGATGACGTTGTCGACACCCCGAAGACTGCTACCGCGACTGCAAAGAAGACGCCCAAGAAGGCTAATTATGGCTTGACGCCTGGCATCACGCCGTATCCCGACTACCCTCACCCGACGCACGACGAGTGCAGAGAGGTGGTGCGATTACTCGAGAAGGTCCACGGCAAGGTCAACGTCCCGAAAGCCATTCCGCCTCCGTCGTTGGATGTCGCCGGCTGCGGCGAGGTCCCATCCGTCCTGGACGCACTGGTCCGAACGCGGCTGAGCGCCAACACGACCAACAAAAACTCCAGCACCGCGTTCCAAGGCCTCGTCGCGCGATTTGGAACGCTGAAGGAAGGCATCGGCAAAGGCAGTGTTGACTGGGACGCAGTCCGTCGTGCGCCGCAACGCGACGTCTACAAGGCCATCGAGCGTGGCGGGCTCGCGGACCGGAAGTCGAAAGACATCCAAGCAATCCTGCAGATGGTCTATGAAGAGAACCAAGAGCGCAAAGCCGGTCTCCAAGATTCATCATCTTCCAGTGAACCGGTCGCGGGCGCCGCGCACGAGGCCGACGCGGAGAAGCAGGACGAGATCTCCAAGGCGACGCAGAACGTCATCTCGCTCGACCACCTGCACCTGCTCAGCACCGACGACGCGATCAACAAGATGCTCACGTACCCGGGCATCGGGCCCAAGACGGCGTCGTGCGTCGCGCTCTTCTGCCTGCAGCGCCCGTCCTTCGCCGTCGACACGCACGTCTTCCGCCTGTGCCAGTACCTCGGCTGGGTGCCGAAGTCGGTGAAGAAGGGCCAGCCGAAGGTCGACCGCAACACGACGTTCTCCCACTGTGATGTCCGCATTCCGGACGAGCTGAAGTATCCGTTGCATTACCTGCTCATCCGCCATGGCAAGACGTGTCCCCGGTGTCGCGCGATCACAGGACAGGCGAGCGCGGGGTGGGAGGAGGGGTGTCCGATCGAGCATTTGGTTAAGAGGCACGGGTCGAAGAAGGGTGGCGCGTCGGCCGTCGATCGGAAGAAGGCGAAGCAGGCAGCGGGGACGAAGGACGAGGACGACGAAGGCGGCGAGAGTGGCAGTGATCTCAGCGACGTGCCTGATGACGATTAGTGAATTGCGTGCATGGTTGGTGACGCCTTTTGATGATTGTAAGACTATTGTACATCACGTTCTACCGTGCAAGGGATGCTACTGTCTCGGCAAATTTCTACTTCACTTTGAGACGTGACATATTCTCGCCCACGGATGATGAGACGCGGAAGGGCAATACGCTATATCCTCTTCAAGATCATCGTGAATTCTTCTCCATTTTATCATCATAACTACATCAATCTAAACAATTGAATCGATTTTCCCGCTCCACACACACCCCGACTCTTAGAAGACTGCGCCGAAGACGCTCTTCACGTAGCCCAGAGGTGTCTTCTTCTTCTCATCCTGCATCTCTTGAATGCTCGCGCGGCGCTGGTCGTCCGACACGCCCTGGCCGCTGATCATATTGCGCTGGGCCTCGCGCATGCCGGTGTAGATGTCGATGTCGCGGATCTTGATGTAGAAGGGGCGGTGCTCGGGCACGACGAACCAGCTGTAGAGCTTCCAGCCGATGTACAGCACGACGACGAAGGGGCCGGCGAGGTAGGCCTGGAAGAAGCCGGTCGGGTCGAGGTACGGCCCGCCGATGGGGTACAGCGCGACGTAGAACTGCGCGATCAGCGCGAGCACGTTGATCAACAGGCAGATGTACGAGCCCCAGATGCCCATGCTCGCCTTGAAGGGCAGCTCGTCGAGCGTGTGGCCGTTGGCTTTCCTGTGGGGACATTGTCAGCTTCCGTCATCTTCTCAACGATAGTTGCGGAGCGCGGGAACGATTTCTGGGACGTACCATGCGATGCGGAATCGGATGTGGGCCAGAGCGACACTGCCGTAGATGAACAGGATCGACAGACCGGACAGAGACAGCAGCCAGTTGAAGATGGTGCCACCGTTCGGGGCCAGGTTGATGAAGGCCAAGCATCCAAAGAGCAATTGAATGATGACGACGACAATCGGGCGACCCTGTCTGTCCACGTACGCGAATAACTTGGGACCCATTCCTGAAATTCAAATCAGCTCGATTCCAGTGTTCGCCTCGCTTTTTGTAGTTGACATACCGTTGGCTGCAAGAGCTTGCATGGTACGGGTAGAGCCAAACGTGCAGGAGTTGGCCACACTCAAGACGGAGATCAAGATCACCGCGTTGAAGATCGAAGGCAGGACTGGGATACCGGCCAACTGGATGGCGAGGACGAAAGGCGAAGCGTGAGATCCCGAGTTCTCATCGTACAGCGGGCTGTTGGCCGGAAGGATCAGGCCGATCAAGAACAGATTCACGATGTAGAAGATGAAAATACGAAACACCACCTGGTTTGACGCCTTGGGAATCTCCTTGCGCGGGTTGTCGGCCTCGGCGGCAGCCAGACCGGTAAGCTCAGTACCGGTGTAGGCGAAGGCTGCGGTAACGAAAACGGTGCAGAAGCCGTGAAATCCGTTCAAGAATGCGCCCGGATCGTACCTGCAGTATGTAAGCAAAGGTCGACGATAGAAAGCGTTCGGCGGAATCGATACCAGTACTGCGCTCCAATGTAGCCACGATTATCGGTCGGCACTCCACCGCAGTCGATGATGATCCCGAGAATCATAAATCCAATACAGGCCGTAATTTTCATGATACTCAGGACGAACTCGGTCTGTACGTCGATTAGCGCTGTCACGAACGGAGCTGGCGGCTTTGCTCACCTCGCCGTAGCCTCGAACTCCAAAGAACTGAATGGCGACCAAGGCCACGAGCAGTGGCACAATCCAAGCAGCATTGGTGATGCCATTGGCACCGGGCCAGTAGTTGATGATGTTACAAGCAGCCGAAATCTCGAAGGGAAGCACAGTAAGCCACGAGATGGCGTATTGCCAACCGCAGGCGAAACCCCAGGACGGGTCGACAAATCGGCAGATGTACATCGTGAAGGCGCCGTTGATAGGGTACATGACAGCCAGCTCGGCTAACGCCTGCATCATCAGGTAGACCATGAAACCAATGATGATGAATCCGAGCAGGACCGACGCCGGGCCACCATTTTGGAACGCACCACCGGAGCCGATGAAGAGACCAGCACCGATTGCTCCACCACTACACTGCGAGGTTAGTGATCATTCACTTGCGCTGGGAAAAGGCGAAGACTTGCATGGCAATCATCTGCATGTGTCTGCCCTTCAGATTCCGGTGGAGGGCATTCTGGTCGCCCTGGACGATGGCGACATCGTCCGCGTCGAGGCTGAACTGGCGGCCGCGAGCATGCTCGCTCAACGAGGCGCGCTTGCCCATGGGCAGGTCTTCGCCCTTCGCGTGCTTTTCAGCAATGGTCAGGCTCTCGCGGCGGAGACTCATCTTTGCGTCGTCGTTCGCACGGAGAGGGTAGTGAGGTGGAAGCTCAATGGGAGCGCGAGCGAGGAACAAAGGACGCGCACAGCTTAAGACCTAACCCGAGAGCTTCTGCCGTCCATCAGCAGTTCCCTGCAGGTATCCAGCCGCAGGACGGCCTCGCACGCGACAGCGCACGTGAGTGGCCGTATTGAGTGCAAGCCCCGGCCTGCTATCTACATACCCTGGCGGGCGTGCCGGCCAGGACCGCCAACGGCCGCAAAGCAATGCTTGATTGGGCGAAGCCGGGTGCTCTGGCGCACAAGGGCCCTCGAAGCTTATCGGGCCGAGACCGTGCGACTCTTATGCTCGTGGAGCAGAAGCTTAGTTAGGTATCGTGGAATGTTCGAAATGGATTCCGCGCGATAAGCCAGATAAGGCAGGTGGCAATGCAGCATTACCACCACAGCCCACCCAGTGCCACCCGCAATTTCATTGGCCGAGGCTCCGCCCGCTCACGGACGCCCGCCCGAAATGAAGCAAGACATCCCGACCCGAGCTGAACGCGTGACGCTTACTCCGCACCTCCAATACGGGAGTACCGTATACCTCCAGCTTCGGCTAACGAAGGTGTTTGATCAGCGTTGGCTAATCAGACCATCTACTGATCTAGATGTCAGCGCCGCACTTGCTTTTTAGCTGATCTCACGGATCTCATTCGGCGAGGCCGTAAGGATGTTGCGTAACAAGATCGCTGGCCGGCCATTCGCCCAAGATATAGATAAAGACCTTCCAATAGCAAAATGTGGCGACAGCCACGCGATGAAATTTCTCGATGTTTGATGACTTTATCGACTTTCACTATGAGGGAACGGCAGGTCTGGCCAATAATGCTTGTTTCAGAGCCGCAACGCGCTCAACGTCAGCCTCAATCACTGCCTGTGTTTCCGCAACGGCTGGATTCGATCGGCCGAACCATCCTTTGTGGTCCTTGGTGGTCGCTACCCGCGACTGCAGACGTTCCAACATCATTTCCCAATTAGAAACGCCTGTCCTCAAACAGTCGCGACAATACTTTCGTCGTGGCTGTTTCTCTTGATCCGCCGAGCTTCGACTTTTCTCTTGAAACTCACGTAAGTTCTCCTCAGCGACCGAGACGGCCTGTCGCGTCCACGCGAGCCCTTCATCTTCACTAGCCGATTTCGCCCTGCCGCTTGCAGCAGTCGCGAAGATGATCTCACCAATGTTGAGCATCAATTCTGCCTCCTCACATGATGGGTGATTGGACGCGCGTGTCAGAGGGTCATCACCCGTTGGCGGAGGCGGCGGAAACTTCTGCGGACGGGCTATTGCGGAGAGGACATCCTTGGGCGGGTCTGGATATTCTGCCGTCGATCCTGCTGGTCGGATGGATGTGACAGGCGCTTCTCTATGTGCACGCAGTACTGACAAAAAGATCGGAAGAGCAGAGGACAGCTCGCCATTCCGTGCAAGGTGGCCTGCAAGCGCTTTGCTGGCTAAGAGCAAGTTCGGCGTGGCTCCAGATGTGGTCTTCAGCACACCCGAATTCCCATCCATTAGATCGGCTGCGGAGACGGAAGCCGGCAGGGCGCCCAATGCAATATCCATGCCCCATTTGTACATCTCGCCTGCGCTTTCTTGTAGACCCTTTCGTCCCAACCAATCTGCGTACGCGAGGGCAGCGTTCAACTTTTGTCGAGACGTGAAACCCGCGCCAGTGAGAATGCGCATGTAATATGTCTCCGGAGGCAGGAACGGCGCCGTGCAGTTCTCCTCGAGCGGTGCGGCGTGACCATCGCGATGGACGGGGCGCGGATCAGGGTTTGAAGGCCCAATCATGACCTCGCGTGGGAAAACGATACCGCGAGTCTTATCCAAGACCATATCGTCGCATTCTTCTGAGCATTTGGCCAAGCCCATAACCACCTCATAGTATCCAGCGCGCCAGGGCCATGACTTGGCGGTGAAATCGTGACCAAGGGCACCGACTCCCGGCACATAGATATCCCCACCATCTCCAACTTCTTTCCCTTCCTTCTCACGATTTTCCAGGTTCTGTAGGACATGTACGAAGCTCGATCCCGCGCTAGCATAGTCAATGAAGCCGATCACATCCAGCCGACGCGGGTCGAGGTCTGCCCGCGCGCTCCTGAGTGCCTGACGCGTGAGGAACGACCACTCTGCAGGCGTTGGGGTTTCACTCTCCTTCTGCTCCAGGTCCCAGCCGAAATACGCCCATGACCCGAGCAATAGGAAGGCCCAGCCAATCGCGGTCCATTTGGTCGCGAGCTTGGTTTGATCGATGATATATCGTTTGGTCTCTGTACTCAGGAGGCGACGGAGATGGTATGCGTGGAAAGGTACAGCTCGCCGGCGAAGGGATGGAGTCGAGAGATAGGAAAGCTCCGGACGCGAATGCGGCTGTGCGATGAACAGTTGATTGGGGTTTCCGGTGAAGGCGCGGGCTGATTGCGACGAAGCTTGAGATCGAACAGTGCCCAGAGGCAGAGGCGTAGTGTTGGGAGGTCGGAGGAGGCGCCTCAAGGGTATTCGAATTTGCAGTGCTGTATGGGGCAGCATTGTGAAATGTGTGTTGGACGATGATGGGAGTGTTGATGGTTGGTGTGGGTATTGAAGTCACAATGGCGCTGCGAGCAAGAAGCAACCCGCCAAACCTGCCAAATGGCAAGCTCCCCTGCTCGGCGCTAAGGTTATCTGCCGACTAGCCTTCGACTTTGGCACAGGATGCATCGTGTTTCTACCCTCACTCAAGACCAGGGCCATCCGCATGGTGAAAGGTAGAACGGTATTCCGCTTGATCGCCATGAACGCTCCATTATATGCTATCAGATGGCCATCTCCGGTAATGCACAATTTTCGCTCGAAGTCAGTCGGTGGTGTAGCGCAAGAGAGACCAATGATTACGAAAATAATACAGGGCCGCATCAGCGAGTGGCAAGGTCTGGGTAATCACTGGGTCCGACACTGAAAAGACTCGTCAAATTTGGGAAGAGGGCAGGCAGCCGCAATGGAATTCTACCAATAATTGCTTCGTCTCCTACTATGCCGTAAGTCCGATCATGATCATCATCCCTCATTGCTCGCACTCCGCAACCCGAAGAATGACTTCTTCTTGGCCGGCTTGTTCGGCGCATTGAGGTTACTTGCGCCCGGGTTCGCGCCGCTCATCATAAAAGCACTGCTCCCTGCGCCCTGCTGATACAAGCCATTGTCTCCGAGAAAACTCGCACGATGCTTATTGCGCTCCTCTGGCGGTGTCGGGACGCCATAGAGCTTTCGGAGCCGCTCCGTCTCCTTGTCGATCTCCGCCTGTTTCCTGCGCGCTTCTTTCTCTTCCTGCTCCATCATCTTCTTTAATCGCTTGCGTTCTGCCTCTTCCTCTCTTTCTTTCTGGGCCTTCTCTTGTTCGAGCGCCTTGATGAGGCGCTGGCGCTCCATCTCGTCTGCCCGCTCTTTCTCCCTCCGTCGTCGTTCATGCTCGCGCGCTTCTGCTTCGGCTTGAGCCCGTAGCCTAGCAGTCTCGGCTTCCAGTTCCCATTGACTGCGCGGGTCGGCCATCGGTGGTGGCCGCGAACCTGGACTGGTCGGCGGTGGGGCGTACGGCTGACCGGCAAAATCTGCGCGCCGACCGCCATCCATGCTTGCACCCCTCGGCGGCATTGGCGGCTGGGCGAGGTGAGACTCTTGCGGATCTGAGAGCTTCCGGCCTCCATTCGAGAGCTTTCGCCCGCTATAGGCATCACCCACGCCGAAGAGCTCACGCACGTGCTCTTTGCTGGTGAAGAACAGGTCCTTGATCACGATTGCCCCGAGCAGCAGAACGACCTCCAAGCCCTTGGGGTCCTCGAGCTCCAGTCGCTGCGTGTTCGGCTCGTAGATGGTCAGCTCTCGCATGTTCCTCCACAGCGCGATAGCAATATCTGGATCCTTGCGTGCTTTCCGCCGATCAAAGGTATCCGTGCTCCGCCCCGTCATGTAACATGTCAAGTCCTTGCTCAGCTTGCTCTCCCGGCGCCAGACGAAGTGAAGTTTCGGAGTCGTGTGTAGCGTGGAGGGATCGCTTTGGCCGCGATCGATGTTGCTCGAGGAGGGTTCGCGGAAGGTGTTCTGCGGCATCGAGAACTCATACGAATCAGACGAGCCCCACTTGCCTGGCCGTATCTCAACTTTGATCTGCTGGTCGGGGTTGTACAGCTGGATGGTGAAGTCGTTCGGGAGTATCGGCTGTGGTGGGGGTGGCACGCCATTATACCGTCTCAACTCTTCCGCCGACAGCGTCGGCTGTGTCCATGCTGGCCGAGCGAGCACTTCGCCATAAAGCACATCGGTGTTATAGCAGTCAAAGATCGCAGCGGCGTAGCAGTTTTTGTGCGTCGGGTTGGTAGTTGCAGGGTCGGCATGGTGGAGGAGGTAGTTCGGGACCGGGTCATTCCCTTGGTACGCGAGATAGATGTCTTTGTGGTGCTTGATCCCGTCGCTAGATTGCTTCAAAATGAAGGCCGGCAAGTTTCTATGAAAGTTGTTATGATCAGTCTACGGTGTCTCATGGAAATGTCCTCTGCTATGCGCCTGAACGTACTCGTCCAACATCGTGCCCCTCTCTGCTCACTTTATGGCCGTGTGGTTTAGCTGAGCGGAAGATCCAGCGAGTGCGACGGAGATCAAACGAGTGACTGGCATCGACCTTGTGGACCTGCGAGCCGCGCGCATGATATTGGAATGCGAGGGTCGCAAGGCTACCAGCCAAGCCGTCGAGGCTGTGCATGGGGGGTGTTGCGAAACAAATGACGAAGCCGGCGATCGGCCCGCACTTTCTGTGCTTGCGTAGGTACCCGCAAAGGTCAGAGCTCAGATCTGCGGCGGACTGTTCAGTTACAGGTTTCAATGGGCCGCCATTTAATTATTGCTGCCTAGTGCGCAGCAACATGTAGCTCGCATGCACAGAATCGAGGTCTATTTACAGCAAAATCACGCATTGAGTGCTTCTTACCAACCAAGACACAGAGGAGGTGCATCAACATTCCACACCGAAGGTTCATGATATTGACATCCCAACACTCTTTGCAGATATCTCAACAGCACCACGCGGGTCTTGCGTGGACAACTTTCCTGTATCTGTACATCTATATTCAAGGTTGTTTGGTGATATGTCTGCATCGACATTTCTCTCCTTTCTCCGTGGTCGTCCCATCATAAAACAATAACAACAAGATTCTTCTCCGCCAGGGTATTTGATTTCCTGTCCAACCAATCATGTCCGCCTAATAGCCAAAGTATGAATCAAAAACGAGCACAAAATGAACGCCTTACGCTACCGGTCTGGCGGCTTTGTCCGCGGGAAGTCCTTTTCATCCGGAAAGGGCGAGCCATCCCTTTGCACGGAGACGTCCGTCTTGACATGGATGGCTGTGGGGCTAGCGATAAAGTCCGACGAGGAAGTCCTGTCGCCGGCGCTGATATTCAGCATCGCATAGCCGTCCCGCCCATTGTTGCTTCCAAAATGGCTGCTCGAGTGCAAATCTAACAAGTCGTGTGAACCGCGGGAGCGCCTGTTGCTGCTATTTACCCCTTGTGCCGAGCGCGACCAGCGGGATGGACGAAGAGCGGAGATGCGGCTGTCATTAAAGCGGTAACGGCGCTCCTCAGGTAGTTCGTCCAAATCGTCCGAGGGGGGTTCGGGGAAAGGCGCTTTATGCTGAAAGCGTTGATATTGGAGCTCGTTTTGGGTTTGTTGGTTGCGACGGCGCAAGACAAGCCGGGCGATCTCGGGAACCACGATGGGCCAGCAGGCGCAGACAATTGCCGTGATTTGTTCGGCACTGCTAAGAATAATGAAGCTGACCACGTCGTCTGTATAGAGGACAATGAAGTCAGCAGAGTGCCAATTACTAGGATATCCAACAGCTGTCGCTCACATGTTGGGTCTTTGCCCTCCTGTAGGGAAACAATACGAGCCAACGAGACTCCGCTTGCACTGTTTTGGAGATGCGGTCAGTGAACGACACCAGACAAAAAATGGGTGCACGTGCACATACATCAAACCGAAGCCAAATACCACGCCCAGACCAAGCTTCTTGCGCGGTGAAATGTGCAGAGTAGCAATCGTGACGCCTGGTAGTAGCAACAGGGCAATGTCCGACACCAAATTGAGCGACAACGTTGCAGTGATAGCGTTCTTCGTGACCGGCGAGCAGAAGGCGTGCGGATCATGCGGCGTTGTAGGATCGACCAAGAGCTCAAAGCGTTCCCAATACCAGTACACGGGCTGTAGTCTTGCATCAGTGCCTGGGCCAATACCGAGCGCCATCTACTTCACGTACCGAACACTGGAAAATGTAGAAGAAGATCGACGCGAAGAACCAAATCACAACGTATGCGAAGTTTCCCCACCAGGTGATCTTCAGCCAGCGCTGGTTCACCAGGAAAATGCGCCGATAGAGGTAAAGCAGAGCGACCTTGACCGTGGCCAGACAGCCTGCTTGCAAGCTAGCGGTAACATAGATGTACTGCGGATCACGGTGTGATTAGTGGGCTGTATTTTGCTGATGGTTAAAGGATCCCGGGAACGGACCTTGTATATTTGCTGGAGGTTACGTCCAGGATGGGGATCTTCAGCGATAATCCGATAATAATGTAAGCCGAGACCATCATATGTCGCTGCATGAAAATTGTCAGATATGTGCTGTAATTGAGCATCGGCTTGTTTGAAACTCACATAATATATTCATGACGATGCCAACATTGCACATGATCTGTCATTTTCATCAGCTAATGTTCGCCCAATCGTCGCCCCCACACTTGGGACCTCCAGCGGCATCAATTCCTGGGATCTCACGGGGAGACATACCAGCGCGACCAGGAGCGCCACATCCTCAATGAGCACGCCTTTGACACGATTCGACTGGCAGTAGAGGCGGGCGACGAATGTCAAATTCCCCAGGACGAGGAACACGCCCATGGTGACATACAGCGCCGTCTGCTTCGATTCGTCCCAGCGCGCGAGTTGCGCATCGGTCAGCTGCATGGTCGAAGTCATCCTGGGTGAATGCGTCCCGCTCGCAGAAGCGTGCGAGGTCCTCCGATGGCGAAGATCAAATGTTGCAGCGCGGCGGGGAGTTCAGTCGGGACCCGCAAGCAGATGACATGTGTTGGCCTGAGGACGGAGGAGATGGTCCGCGGTCGCTGTGGTCTCTTCCCTTTTGCCCTCTCCCACTCCTGGCCCTCCGAGGAGTGAGGTGTATGTGTAGGGGGGGTGTAACAGAAAGATTGCGCGGCCAGAGCCAGCGGCGATGTCGCCAGCTGAAGAGTGTCGCCCCAGTGCGGTGCGAAAGGGACGATCAATTACCCTGGGAGCACACCAAAGCCTAATGAGAACGCCCGGGGCGGGTGGGCGGCGGTCATGGAAGCATTCCCTGCGGGATCGACATCCAGCTTTGCCTAATGTATCAGATCTGGGCGGGAGCGATTGGTCTGCGGCTACAGTATCTCCATCCAGCATCTGCGGGATTCTTGGTGAATGCGAGAGAAATCCTCCATCGTGTCTGCTAGATCACTTCTGTTCCATTCTCGCTCCACCTTGTTTCTTATTTGCCTCCTTCTTCCCAGCTTTGTTCCATTCCAAAGCGGACCGGGCGCCCGCTAAGGTCTGGTCCACAAGCATTGGCATGGCAGGGCAGCTGTCTGCACGTGATGCGAATGGGCTCGGGAAAGGGATCGCGCGTCCAAGCAAGGCTATCAACCAAATAGAGACTAGACAGGACGCTTTCTGGAACCAGTTGAAAGGACAGCGTGTGCCGCACGGTGAGGAGAAAGATGCATGCTAAGGGTGGGTTCGCGGGGGTGCGGACAGCCAGTTCCCTTTTGTCGCGTGGACTCCTCCTCGGCCGGCTGGTATCATCGTGTGATTAAGTACCAGACAAGAGCCATTCTCGGGCGTGGCATCTCTTTCGCAGCAGAGCCCCTCAGGTCATCCCGGGTTTGCAGATCGGTGCCGCCGGGGGGTCGCATGTGCCTTAATACGACGCCCCCGTGGAGCGGATAGGTGGATGCACAGTGGCACGCAGCCACGCGGTCGATCACTGGCTCTGCATGGCCAGCGGCACATTGCGACACGCACCTTTCCCCCCTGCCTCTAGGTCTAGAATTCGCAGAGCTCGGGACCGATGGTCTGGCGGAACTGCGCAAGAGGGAACCAAGAAGGCCAAGTCCATTGCGGAGAGATTACTGTACTCTCGTCCTTGGGATCATTCTCTTCATTGTCCGTTAAGCGAATCCTGATCATTGTAGCGTGGGAGATCCCTGCAGCGTCTGCTCCTACGAAAGCCCACACGTGTGAGCGGGCCGATGCTCGTGCTGCTGCTTTCGCCCAGCCACGAGGACAGGCGTGGACACAGGGCCATGGGTTCATTCGTCGCCCGAAATTCGAGAACGAACAGCGCTTATCCCGGCCTGAGGCATGGAATATTGGCTTCCTCGTCAACCTTAAAGATGCCGAGAATGCGGAACTGGCTCCACATTGCGACGACGAGGCGAACACGAGCCGCTTGCTTATCGTGTATCAATATGGCCTACGGCAGCTCTTCAGGGGCAGTCACTGAACAATGTGTGCACAGAACTTTATGCCGCCTAGTGTGGAAGTCACTGTAAATGTCATTTTGGTAAGCCTCGAAGACTCATTCTAGTCTCTTATCGTCATCAAGTAACACACTTGCGAGACTGTCTGCAAAAGCAGTCAGACCACTCATACTGAAACCCTGGAGCCGTTTCATTCATGGGCTCCGAACAGCCGTCATCCCTAGTCTCTCATCCGCCGAAAGCCCTCATGACCCCGTATCAGGGCGAAACATTTCATAAACCCAGAACCCAAAAAGTGAAACGTGAAACACGGCGAGGAAGCTCAAAGGTGGACCTCGCCGTTCGGGCCGAGAATGCCCGCGCGGTCGAGCATGACCCGGCCGCGCGTGTACTTGTCGAGCTTCCAGTAGTTCTCCTGCAGCTGGAGCGCGACGCGGCGGGCCTCGGAGCGCTTGGCGGTCCAGCTCGGGTCGTTCTTGAGCAGCGCGTAGGCCCACGCCGGGCCCGCCTGCACGTAGGCATCGAGCATCTTCTCGCGCTCGGCGGCCAGGGCGTTGCGCTCGGCGATCTGCTCGGCGGTCAACGGCGCCGGCACCACCGGGTCGATCCACTTGTACTCGTACGGATCCTTGCCGCCCATGTACGACGGGATCGTCTCGATCGGCACAAACTCCGTGAGCTTCTCGAGGTTGCTGAGGAAGAGCACCTTGGATGCCACGACGGGGTCGAGCCAGGATTGCACCGCCAGCCAGATCTTGTCGACGATCCAGGGCGCGTTGTAGACGTAGACCTGGCCAAGGCATTCGGGGTAGTTGTCTTGCAGGCCACTGGCCATGACTTTGAGGGCGTTCATGTCCTGTTGAAGGCGTTAGTGATCATTTCCGGTCGATATCTGATGACGGAGAAGTTTTGTCGAAGCTCTACATGCACTCACCATGTTCTTAAGACCGAACCCAGTCATATCAAAGACGAGCGACACCGAAGTGATCGGCGCACGGAGCAGCATACGGATCGATTCGACCTCCATGATCGACGCACGCATGAAGGCGTCCTTGCCCTGGGCCCACTGGTTGTGCAGCTTCACGCGGATGAACACGAGCGGGTTGCCGGCCTTGTCGCGGCCGTGGATGAAGGACTCGCCGGAGGAGATCATGGCGACGGTCTCCTTGCAGATCTTCTTCTCGTGGTTGCCGAGCATCTCGTCCGGGTACTTCTGCGCGGCGTCGCCGCCCGCCAGCAGCCCGTCCTCGATCCGCTCGTCCGCGCGCCAGACGAGCGTCTTGAGCAGCATGACGAACGAGTCGTTGGTGCGCCAGCTGCGCGCGCGCAGGAACCGCACGAGCAGCGTGTCCGGGTCCTCGTGCTTGCAGTTCTTGCGCAGCGCGTTGAGCAGCGTCGCCGGGTCGGTCTTGGTCAGCACGGCGCGGAGCTGCTTCTCGCCCAGGTAGGACTGGTCGACAGGAAGATCCTTCTTCTGCATCAACGCATCGAGCGAGGACGGGTGGAAGTCGGGGGTGGTGCCATTGGTCAGGACGTCGATGCGAGCCCAGAACTCGGCGAGTTGCTTTTGCTTCTCGTCATTGCCCTCGATCTCCTGGACGATGTTGTCGATGCCGATTTCTTGAGACATGTTTGCAATGGTTCGTTTCCCGATAGATTCTGGGAGAAACGAATGGGTTCAGATAGCAGGTCTAATTGGAAAACAACCAGCTTAAGAATCGCCAACGCTATCTCCTTCCCCTCGACCTTATAGTCTACGCGTTTCAGAAACCTTAGAACACTCCCAGGCAGCAGAATTCATGTCGATGACATCTAAGTCATCTTCCGAGGTTTGTATGACATTGGGTTTGGGTGGTGGTTCACGAACGACCGAGTGGTCGTTCATCCGAGATCGTGCTAACCTGGACGCGGTAATGCTTGCGCGAGAGAGATCTGGCCGTGATTGGGCGCAGGCGGACGGGCGACGACTGCGCAAAGCCGTCAGCGGCCGGCGATGCAGGCGTTTCAGATGACTTAGGCCGAGCACATGGTGGCTGTGTAGCAATTTTCCGCCGACAAGCGCGAGGGGCATATCATGCAGGCGGGGACCGGGCCCTGAAGTTTTCCTGCGCGGAGCCCCAAGTTCGTCGGACCTATCAACCGCACTACAGATCGACTTACTGACTCTCGTGAACGCAAAATCCCGAGATATTACGCTTCCCCGTGCAACGGCGAACCTGAAAGTACCGCACCCCCCGCTGACGACATCATCATGGCTCCCGGTGCCATCTCCACCAACCCGCCCAACAACGGCGCGGCCGCCGATGTTCTCAATCCCAAAGCCGCACTGTTCACTCCGGCTGCGGCAGCAGCATCGCCGCACCATGCAGCCTCGTCTGCAGCGGCGATGACGGCCGAGGCCGACTTCGCCGCCCACAACTACCACCCGCTGCCGATCGTCTTCGCCCGCGCGCAAGGCTGTCTCGTCTGGGACCCGGAGGGCCGGGAATACCTCGACTTCCTGTCCGCCTACTCCGCCGTGAACCAGGGCCATTGCCACCCGAAGCTGGTCGCCGCGCTCGTGGACCAGGCGAGCCGGCTGACGCTCTCGAGCCGCGCCTTCTACAACGATGTCTTCCCCAAGTTCGCCGAGAAGATCACGGCGCGGACCGGGTTCGACATGGTGCTGCCGATGAACACGGGCGCCGAGGCGGTCGAGACGGGCATCAAGATCGCGCGCAAGTGGGGCTACAAGGTCAAGGGCATCCCCGCGGGCGAGGCGCTCGTGTTCGGCGTGACGGAGAACTTCCACGGCCGCACCTTCGGCGCGATCTCGCTGTCGACGGACCCGGAGAGCCGCGACCACTACGGCCCGTACCTGCCGGGCGTCAGCGCCGTCTGCCCCTCCACCGGCGCCGCGATCCCCTTCAACGACGTCGGCGCGCTGGAGCGGGCGCTCGAGGCGCACGGCCCGCGCACGGCCGCCTTCATCGTCGAGCCGATCCAGGGCGAGGCCGGCGTGGTGGTGCCGGACGAGGACTACCTGACGCGGGTGCGCGCGCTCTGCACCAAGCACCGCGTGCTGCTGATCTGCGACGAGATCCAGACGGGCATCGCCCGCACGGGCCGCCTGCTGGCGCACGAGTGGGCCGGCATCAAGCCCGACCTCGTCCTGCTCGGCAAGGCCATCTCCGGCGGCATGTACCCGGTCTCGTGCGTGCTCGGCGCGCGCGAGGTCATGCTGACGGTCGAGCCCGGCACCCACGGCAGCACGTACGGCGGCAACCCGCTCGGCAGCGCCGTCGCGCTCGCCGCCCTCGAGGTCGTCGACGAGGAGAACCTGGTCGGGCGCGCGCAGCAGCTCGGCGAGGTCTTCCGCCAGGGCCTGCGGGACATCCAGGCCCGCACGGCCGGCGTCATCCAGACGATCCGCGGCAAGGGCCTGTTCAACGCGATCGTGATCGACGAGTCCAAGGCGCACGGCCGCTCGGCGTGGGATCTCTGTGTGGCGATGAAGGAGCGGGGATTATTGGTAGGTCGTGCCCTGAAGGTGGCGCACGTGCGGAGGTCGGCGGCGGCGACGGGCGCGGCAGCAGCTGTAGGGCCCCCGACGACCACACCGCATGTGTGTGGCCTGCATCCCTCTCCTCTCCCGTGCTTTCATGTTCTGAAGACAAATCGAACTAACGTATCTGCTTCCTCTTCACAGGCCAAGCCGACCCACCAGAACATCATCCGTCTGTCCCCACCGCTCGTCATCTCGGAGCAGCAGATCCAGGACGCCCTGCGGATCATCGGCGAGGCGGTCGATGCGCTGCCGACTCTGCCCATCGCTGGTGGACACTAAAGAGCGAGACCGTCAATATGGGAATGAAGTAGGGTGAGGAAGTTACGCACCCAGCGTGAATGGAAAAGCTTTGGATTACGAACGGCATGATTTGCATGGATGGGCGACTGCACGAGATTCTGACACGACCGCCATTCGACCATGCGACGACGACCTTCCTGAGGATGATTCTTTCCCGGCACATGAACGCCAATCTGAAGGCATGCGATACAGTCGGGCTCGGAACGCATCGCAGTGGACTATCCCCGTGGCGTTTTCTTTCTTTGCATTCTTCGGGACGTCTGGTCTCCAGGCACACAGATCATTGATGTGTTTCTTTTGTTGCATTGGCGAAACGGACCTGATGGGTGGAGACCAAAAAAGTGAACGTGAAGCATGAGTGACACGCAGATCCTACGCATAAAGATTGTGTAACTACTTAGCATTCTATGAGACGGGTTCCTCGCATTCGCGTGTGTCTGTGGTATCGGGAAGCACACGGGAAACGCATATTGATGGTGCATCATTGGCATCGGTGAACGAATGATGTTATGGCAGAGCGAGGTGCGCTTGTTGTATGGCTTGGAGATCGATTGACCAAGTGATCTGTGGACTTGAAGTTGGGGCGTGAGCAAGCGAATTCCAGCACCGCACCCATCGTGACTTGAGTACCTAACGCTACCTCAAGAGTTCACGACAGTCTATCATAAATGGAACCAGAGTAACGACCACGACAACCATGTTGACAGAGCATCAGAGCTGAAACTCCATTTGTTTGGGACATGAATTGGATGGTATTGGTTGTTCAAAATAGACTCGTAACACATAAAAGGCCTGCCCGAGCAGGGTCTGAAGGAAGCATTCATTACACCCCGGCGCCATGACAGCCGAAGCACACGCTGGCGATGCTCCGCGGCGTCCGTGCATTAATACTTTTCTCGAAGCGAAGGTCGCACGTCACCTCTCGAAGCCGAGCGACGTTCGCACGGCCATTGCTTCCGATCCGCGGTTTGCCAGAGAACCCGCCGACCAATTTTCCCCCGCTCGCAGACTCCAAGAGCGACAGCCTCGCGCTGACTCAAAGCAAGATCGCGCCCGCGACGACGCCGACGACGCCGACGACGCTGCCGGCCAGGGCGAAGTTGGTCGGGGCGGCGCCGTGGCTGGAGGTGGTCGAGGCCGCGGTCGAGGAGGCGCCGTCGGTGGTGGCCTCGGCGACGCGGATGCCGTAGGAGGTCGAGGTCTCGACGACGCTGGAGCCGCCAGTGGTGACGGTGGTGGTGACGACGGAGGTCGCGGTCGTCGCCGCCGTGCACGCGGACCAGGTCGTCCAGGGCGCGGAGGTCGACCAGGAGGAGGCGGTCCAGCCTGGGGGGGGAGGAGTGTTAGTCGATCGGATGGTGGAAGGGTGGTACTACGGGGAAGGTGAGAAGGGAGAAAGCTTACCGGACCAGGTGCTCGCCGGGCAGGCGTCAGTGCCCCACCACTTCGTCCACGGGCCGGTCGTCCAGGCGCCGGAGGAGGCCCACGGGCCGTTGCCCCAGCCGCCGG